>JABVXS010000039.1:0-76024 GCA_013365335.1 Madathamugadia hiepei
ACAATGTAACAACATGAGCACACACACACACACACACACACACACATACACACACACAAACATACACACACACAAACATACACACACACACAAACATACACACACACACACACACACACGAACTCTCGAAAACCAGACCTGGAATCTGTTGTAGCAAATTGTTCTTTCAAAGTAACGGCAATAAGTGACGCTGTGGTTCAGAGGGATCCGCATTCAAATTGACAGTGTGTCTCTTTTTTTTGATCTAGAAAAATGTGATAAATATTTAACAATAAGCTCTCCGCATCCAGCAGCCCAAACGTCAGCACAAATTAGGTCAAGCATGGAAAGGGAAAAGCCAGTTCTTTGCGAATTTGGTATTTCAGATCGCAGAACTCATCTACAATTAGTTCATGTTGATAAGCGAGTGACTGAAGTGAAAAAATGAGACTTCGCTAGAAAAAAAAGCCAAATTTAGTAATAGTACAAACGAGTTAATGAGAAAATATTTTCGTAGTCCATTCATTCTAGCTCTAGTTGATCAATGATTGCTGTAAAATGACCGGTAGTCTTACACTTTTAATACTTAGTTGTTCAGTACTAAGGAATAGGTGACGTACTGGTATCAGTAAAGTTGCCATTCTCCACATCATAGAAAAATAAGCTGCGCAAATTGTCACGGATTGCTCGAAGTAGTAGCTTAGTGAGTTTCCGACTGGATTCATTACGCAGGGATACCGAGAAATGACATCGCTACGCTTTTGCGCATCTCTGGTCAAATTAGCATATAGACAATGGAGCGGTTGTTTCGAGTTGTCACATTGAGGAGACTGTACAAAGCAAAATTGTTGGTCAGTAGTTCACTTCCCAATTTTGCACTCGTCTCGTGACTTGCTAATTATTGATTGTAACATTAGGAATTTTTTTTTTCGGAAAGTACTTCTGCATGGGTTACTTGAGATAGAGCAAACTCAAGGTTCATGTCAGGTACCACTACCGCTATCGCAATCATAGAGCTGTAGTGTTAAAGATTAAAAGGAGCACAGAACCCGATCGCCATCGGCGATGCAGTCAGTCAGTCTCCTCGTCAGTCATTCAGTCAGTTATTCAATCAGTTATTCAGTCAGTCACCTTCTCTCACCAAAGCAATTCATCATTGTTTGTATGGGAGCGCGGCTCGTATCGTATCCATCGACCGGGAGAAGTGTATGCTGGCAAACTACCGTATTCCCCGCGGAAGCCCGATACCTGCAACCGGAAATTATTTTTGGTTGCTTTGCACGTCGCATGCGTTCTCTCTCTCCTTCGGTGCCTTTCTTCTTTTTTGGAAAAGTGAAGTCAGATGATATTTTCAAGAGGCAATTTCAGTAATTCATTGTGATATTTTCCTTCTATTCCATTTACCTGTTCTGCTCCTCGCAATACGACCGCTGATCAAACCTGCATTCCTGGAACCCACACTGCTTCTACAGCAAGCCTGGACTTCGTTTGTCTGTTACCAACTTCATTCAAAGTTACTCAGCTTCTGAGTCTGGCTTCCAAACAGCAGTCAACCGTCATTTTCATATATCCATTACAAATGCAGAGTGAGTTTCGATCATTCTTCAGTTATTTTTTATCATTAGTATTTACCAAAGAACAATTTCATTCAGTTTTGTTCTAGTTTCATTGTCATCGAAAACCTTCTTTTTTCTGTGTTTACTTACAAACCGATCTGTCCAACAACCTGGATCTATCGTTTAGGGAGCCTTATAATTAAAATCATCGAATTTCGTGGTGTTATCCTTGGCATTTATAGCTATCCACTGTGGTGAAATGAAGAATAAGGCAATTTTAAAAATTCTTATTTGATTGACGCTCATGGACTGTACGAGCTGAGAAGTACCAATTTTTTTTTCAATTTTCAACCTGGTTCCAGAGATTTGGAGGGGATGAAATAGCAGTTGCGATTATTAGGCATATTTTTAGAGTGTGAACGCAGTAAAGAGTGATAATCTCGCTTAAAAATAAAAATGACCTGTTTGCGTAAATAATTTAATTATGATTACAAATGGTTGGGTTCTGCCAAATATAACCGCTACATTGAACATTTAACTGCGAGTTTTAAATTATTGATTTGCTAACCTCTTGCAGCCCAGAACAAATGGTATTTACCATAAGAGCGGCACTGATTATGGCAGCACATCAGGGAAGCATTTAACACTCAAAACCTGAGAATAAAACTCTAACGGTGTTGCTGGAACTCCTAAGTCCAATATCACTGCCATAATCAGTGCCTCACTTATTAAACTACTACTAACCTAACACTAATGCTATCATAAGCAGTATTGTGCTCAACAATCGCATCACTTCTTAATAATGATTCTCTTCTAATAACCTTTTTCTACCCATATTTTTTATGAAAAGCTTTGTTTACTTCAATTAAATGCGATAAGAGGATAGGGTAGCAATTCAAAAAATTTCGGTTGCATTAGTGCCGAAATCACTTGTTTTAACGTATGCTCAAAGCCTGCCTTAATTTAAATCAATGGATCAGTGGGGAGTTTGTAAAAAAATTCGAAAAAGTTTGCGTTGCCTTTTTAGTTATTATCAGAACGCAAATTGAAATTTTATTCAGGCTGATTATCCGTTCCTTTTCTCAGATGAATTAGCATTCGACGTGATTTTTGAACATAGTCTAGCCGTTTTCTTGATTTCATCATCATAAATTATATTTTCATACTCTTGCTACAGTCCTTTGAAATTGTCTGTAATTGCTTCTTTTGCTATTGAACATGATTATGAGAGGTTCCAATACAATTATCAAACATTGGCTCTTATAATTCAAAATTTAAGCCCCTTTTTCTGATGGTTTTCTCACGTAATATTTGAACTCTCAGAAAAAAATTTCATGCAGATAATGATTGTCTCAAACCTGACCTACTGGGTCATTTGTAATTCAGCTAAACTTATAAATTAGACTCCTTCTAGACTAAAACTTGGAAGTGGCATGAGTTTTTTCAAAACCATTTGCATTGATGGCAGGAATTAATTGAGAACTAATAAATTTGATAATATTCTACAACTTGAATTAAAAAGGACTTTTTATAATCATGGTTTTTTAACTGATAACGGTTAATGGCCAGAAAATGAATACCAACGAAGTTTCATCTGCTTTTCACTTAAACAGGCCAGCACAAACTTTTCAGTTTATAGGCCTCAACTTTAACGACATCGAGAACTGTCAGCAAAACTAACTCATGTTATATTTGAACAGTATGTTATGGAATAGAATAATAACCTGGACTGGTATGTAGTGGAGGAGGTAAGTTCAGATATCTAAGTGCAATTGAGGGTGTTCAGTGAGATGCGTTGCGATATCAGCGATTGCATGTCAGCGATAACTATTCATATCTAATCAATCAAGTTGACACATTTCGTGATGACGGTGCTGTCATGGTCCTAAGTAACTTGGAATCAGTCCATTTGCATCAAATCTCCTTAATACACTGAAAAAAGTAGGAAATAATTGAGTATTGAGCAAAAAAATTTTCAAATGCTTCAAGTTTAAGTTCTTGTCCTCCTGCTTTTCTAAGTTTGGCAGCAAGGAAGCTTGTCAACTCTTTTATCATTCTAGAGAGAATATAGGGTTTCGAAAGTAAAGTAACAAATATGTGTGTTCCATCAATCGGAAATAAAATTGAGTGGAAGTAAATAAGGTGCAAGGATTTCAAATAAACTGGTAATGAAGTCGAGAATGATAAAAGGGATTCAATGAATAACATTGTAGTATGACATTGATCGTTTATTGCAGCAAAAAGGTTTTATGCGGTTTAAAGGCAATTAGTCTGGTATCACGGGGCGGAGGAAGATGTGGGGAAGGAAAAAGAGGCATAACTCATGAATATCACTGATTTGCCATGATGTAGTACTAACAATTTCTCGATCTGAATTTGAACTTTTCGCATATCACCCTTACCTTAAACCTCTTTTCTCCTCCCCGTCCCTCAGCCTCATCCTTCTTTGCAGCAAACTTTTTGTCACTGTCTGTTGCTCGCCAATTTATGTCCATTCGCACATATAGCGAACATCTGGGATCAGTTGCGAATCGCTTCCTTCTATTCCTTTACTTTAAAAACTTTTCCACTGCGATATTTTGAAACCGAATAATGTTTAACATTCAGCAGTTGCAGTGGAGGAACTATCGAAAAACTGAATAAATTTGGTCGGCGTCCAGTCATTCTGCCAAATCCTTTTTTTGACGAACATTTGGGAATGTGCTGGATTGCACTTCCGATGCTAAGTTAACAAGAGAGTAAAATCTATAAAAAGAGTAAAATTTTTGAAGAAGAACTCTGAAGGAACCTAATTAATTTTAATTTTCATGCAATTGTTGCAACACAGTAATGCCATGTTCATCATTGCTCATATATTACAGTTTCCCCGCTTTCTGGTAGTTTTTATATTATTATGAATTTGTATGAGAACGTTTGATTGCTGAGCAGAAGTTACAAACCTTGGTAGTCAGACGTGTTATGGGATATTCTGAGAAGTTTTGCGAAAGTTAGAAAAGCAATGTAATCATAAAACCAAGCAGTCCTATTTACTCACAACTTCAGCATGAGTTCAACAGAGAAAAACATAGCGGTTGGAATCTTGAAATTCTTAAAAAAATTTATTGGTGGGCACAGGTCAGATTATCCAAACGCTGTAATAAATCTCTGGGCATTGCTTGCATCCAGAATGGACTAGCTCCTTATGATGCTTGATGGAGTATTGTGTCTGACTCAAGGAAAAACATTCACAGTTTATGAAGTTCTACAGAAAATAATGGAAATTGGCTCTTTCAACTGGATATTACCGATTATCAATCACTTGCTTCAAATTCAAGACTGTTTAATACCGTAATTGGTGCGACGATGTATCCATTCAGATGATGACAGGTGATCATGTTCTTCTGAGCTCATTAATCAACAACAGCAGCTGCATCAATGTCGCACTCATTCATCATCGAAAAATGTAGAGGGAGGAAGGAGGAAAGAAGAAACAGAAAGACTGGTTACAGCTTCATTTTCTACCAAGTAGTCTCGGCTTCACTTCATTCCTTTATCAGTTGTAGGAAGAGGACTATCAATTGTTTTCTTCTCATCAAATCACATTTGAATCGCTGTCCTCATTTTGTTCATTTCACGTATCTATTCCATTAGTAATACCTGTCACAAACAGTGACAGACAGATTGATCATTCCTGAACCAATACGTGATTTGCTGAATCAAAAAAACATTTGCTGATAAATGATAAAATGAATAACTCTTACTAGTGACTCGATTTCTCGATGTTATGGGTATTACAGTTATCGTTTCAGCCCTGTAACTCACTGTTTGAAGTTACCGTAAATTAAGAAATAAGAAAAGGATCGAATTCCTAAAATAAGAAACGGGATGGGAAGTGCAATGTTTCGTAAACTTTGGAATAAGTTTAGAGAATTAGCACACATGGACGGGTGCAAAATCCACATTTTTTTATAGCTGTCGGAGAAATATTTTATTTGATCTTTTTCACTTTTTCAAATCCGAAGGATACTCTGAACACTGTGCAAATTAATACCATGACAACAAACATCCACCCATCATTGAAAGATTTGAGTTATTGCAGATGAAGATCAAAAGCCACCTAACGATCCAGACGAGGATGCAGCCGCTAGAATGCGGCTGAAGCGTAAATTGCAACGGAATCGTACTTCTTTTAGTCAGGAGCAAATTGAAGCCTTAGAAAAAGGTTTTTTTCCATTTATTTCGCCTCATGGTTTTGCTAAAAGCATTTATTGAAATTTCATATTTGTCTTGAAAGTGCGAAACACGATACTAAGAAAAAAAGAATTCCACGCAACAATTATTTCTAAATGAGTTTGAACGCCAAAACTGAACGTCGGACCGTGTCTTTGGTATTTCTCTCGGTATTTTCGATGTCATTCACAACTCTAACCTTATTTCGTTCATTATGCTTCAAATCTCTGTTGTTGTCCTTAGGTCATCAAGTTATTTCAGAATTTGAGCGAACACATTACCCTGATGTTTTTGCTCGAGAAAGATTGGCTACAAAAATTGGTTTACCCGAAGCACGCATACAGGTATGAACATTGATATTTTATCTAAGATCGTTATTACATATGATAAAGATTACGATAAAATAAAATTGCTGAAACTATGAGAGGGTCGAAAGGGTATCATTATTGTAGTATGAGCTTATCAAGAAAGTCTCTCCTTGTACAATAGAAGCGGAACAGTTCAGGCGATCTCGCAAAACATATGAATGATTTTCGGTCTTGCTTTTATCTTTTTTCCCAAATTTCTTCCTAATCTCCCATATTTACTGAGAAGAAAAAATCTGCAAATTTCTCCTGCACTATATTATCAATAAATCATTACCGTATACAACCATTTGCTCAGTTGTCTGATTATGGCAAAATCAAAAACGTTTTAATGCAATTCTGCGAGGACTGATTGTATGTTGGAAAATTGAAATGTTTAGTCCAAAATAGCAATCTCTCGCCTGCTTGATCAAGAGCATTTAGATTGATGCAAAAAAGTTATCCTTTCCAGGCTGCCAGTCTTTTCTATCATTTTGGAAACCGTTTATGTATTCTACAACTTAAAATTTTGGTATCAGCTGAGTAATTATATTCAAAAATCTTGTTTTATAATAATTGATTGGTATTAAATTGTTATTGCTTACATTCTGCGCTTAAAAAGCTGGCAAAATAATATTTGAATTCTGCTTAGATTTTCATTAATTCTCATTTGTTGAAGTATTTGAAAATTTGAAGAGAAGAGTAAAGGAAAATCTTCCACAGCCTAGCACCAAAAATTAAATATGAGGAAGATGAAATCTGAAAATTAATTTATGATTCTATTCAATTTTTATTATGTTCCTAGCCTGTACTTCAAGATTTTTTGCAAATATACCAAGTGGATTTATTGTCTATTGTAATCTTGTGTTTCTACACTAGTAACTGCAATTGATTGTTGACAGAGCTGATAATACACGGTCAAAAAACAAAAATCAGCAAAATTTGAAATTTGACAGCAAACAAGTTTGCAGCTATCACGGTAAACTTCAAGTAATCCCGTTAGTTTTGAGCACCGAGTGTTAAAAGTATTTCATTACTTTAATGCATTCATCGATAGTTGCAGTGAAGTTCTATTTTTAATTTCTGATTGGTATAGGCAATTACAGGTATGGTTTTCCAACAGGAGGGCGAAGTGGCGTCGTGAAGAAAAGCTTAGAAATCAGAAAAGACCGCCAGGTATGAATACAACAATGGCACCAGCTAATTCCAATGTCAGTGCAAACAGCGCTGCTGGTAGTACCGGCTCAACTCAAGG
Organism: Madathamugadia hiepei; assembly: GCA_013365335.1. NCBI lineage: Eukaryota > Metazoa > Nematoda > Chromadorea > Rhabditida > Onchocercidae > Madathamugadia > Madathamugadia hiepei. Next base: position 7,344 of record JABVXS010000039.1, read on the forward strand.
TCAGTTACTGTAGACTTCGGCTGAAAAAATATTCAACTTTTTTGAACACAAGAGATTCAGGCTGAAAGGCTGAGTCCAAGAAGCAATGCTTCTTTGTGAACTAAAGGTTCTATGTTGGTTTTATGAGGTGCTTGGATAAGACAAATTTGCTCAAAATTTCTTCATCTGAGTATTTTTCTATTTGTCTCTTACCCTCTCTTTCTGCGTCCTTCGCACATTTTCATGTTTTTCTCAAAACAATCTACTTCTAGTCAAAGGATTACTGACTTCAAATATATCGTAATCCACAAACTCGAGATGATTCGTAAAATAAGACTTCAGCACTTTCTGAAATAAGTTCAATAATTTTTCCAGGTGCTTTGTTAAATCCTGGAAGCACGGGTAGACCGTTGAGTAGCAGTCCAAGTGCTACGCCAGCGAGGTTTAATAATCCGGTTATTAGTAGTGGCTTTGCTCCTCCCAGCACACAAATGTATCCCTTACCACAACCTGCAATGGATCCTTACAGGTGACTTCTTTGAAGTATAAATTTTATCTAAGCATTTACATTATCCAATCGAACAAGTGAAAGGACATTGAAATTATTTGCAAATATTCACCGAAGTCTTCTTAAGTTATGCTTAAATTTTAGCTTTGCAAATGCTGGATTAGGAATGGGAGCACCACAACATCCGTCTGATTTTAGTTCCTATCATATGTTTTCCAGCACTGGGAGGTCACCCTACGATGCGTTTCATGTGAGTCATTTTTATTATCGAATTACACTTGCAGAAACAGAGAAGGAAATCTCGCTGTATTAGCTTACTTTCATTATGCAGTTTCAAGTTCGGCAACCATTTACAAATAACTTTTAAATAATATAATCTGAATCTTTTTTTCATCTTTTCAAGATAGAACTATACTCGCCAAAGTGTTTGATAAAAAGAGCTGATTGTTCAATAACTACATTTTTCGTGAAATTTTAAACTATCGAAAAATTGTGCAGAAGTCAGAAAAGGCTTTTAACTACCAACCAAATTACCTAATCTTTCAGCCATATGCTCGAACAGTTCAGCCAGGTGCACCACCGACATTTGTTACTACAATGAACCATTCTTCAATCTCTAACGTTGGTGGTATGTTCTGAATCACTTTCACTTCATCAGTTAAAAGTTTGAAGTTCGCAGGGACATCAGTAGGTTGCATTTATTTTCTAGCTATCGTCCACAGTGAGTTTTTGAGTAACTTTAAAAAATTTGATTGAAATACGTATTTGTTTTCCTATACCAGTATTTAATATTGTAGTATTTTTTAAAAAAAGACCTTTTTTGTGTGCCAAACTTCACAAATCAGGTGCCCAACAAATTGTTTGGGACTTTCTGATGAATCAACCAAAACTCTGAGTTGTTCGAAAATTTTAAACTAACATTATCAAGAATATAGCTTTACAAGCACAATGTAACTCTTTTGAGATAATGCAGACTGATCGTAAAAAATCACATCAGAGTGACACAGCGATTAAAAATAAAATTTCTTTCTACCAATAAATTCACTTTTGCAATTTTAATGGCTCTTCCTCAGAATGATTTTTGATGAAAAATTGGGTTAAGAAAGACTATGAATCATTTTTAAACATAATGATGGAAGGATTCAGGCACGACCAAAATAGTTTCATTTTATGCATTGATATTGGGCGAAAAAACGAGAATCAAGATATTGATACAAAGTATTTGATGCTCTATTATTCCCTTCCAGTCTCATTAACTCAATTTTCAGCGTCTTAGATGTAGTTGAGCGAACAATATACAATATGAAACAATTTTGATAATTCTATTGAATTAAGTAAGCAGAACAACAAAGATATACGGAAGAAGAAAAAAGTAAAGATTGTCAAAAGAGGTCCGGCATATCTGGACGAAAATGAACATTTGTGAAACAACTTGTGACGACATTAAAACTTTAGTAAGGAACAGTCGGCAAAGGGTCTTTGAAGTTGAATGTAGCCGTCATTTATCAAAAGTAAAAACTGATGTGTAGAAAGGAAATCGGTCTGTGTGCTTCACTTTTAACAATTGCGCACTTTATTAGGAATTATGTTCACAAAAAAACTACCCAAGAATGTGTGCCATAAAGTATAATGTCAAGCATGTTTCTCTCATATTTTCCGAATTAGTATCCAGCTGCATTTGATCCCTATTCAAGCAATAGACAACCAATAGCTTTTGTTAAGCTGCTGCAAAACATCGCTCTTTAGCTTTTCCTAATTGTTTTGATTTTCTTCAAGGCTGACTATCATACAATTCAGTTTCTACAGTGAATTAAAGGAAGTTGTTGAGCTAATTAGTTGTTGGTGGTTGTAAAGCCACGTCGCTTTCCTCCCAGAATGAATTTTTTCCTTATCACATAGAAAAACTCTGCCCTAACTAACGCTTGGACCCTTACAAAGCACCTTACATGGTTGTAAGGTCTTGAAAGGTGATGATTTCTCCACCGCGATTAAGTCACAATGCTCACTTGCATACTTTGTCAAAAGTATCCTCGAAATGAGAGACGAAAATTGGCAGCAAACCACATTAGAAGAGTGGCAATCATAGCTTCGCAAAAACTAGTTATATATAAGTATTTATAGTTATGTATGTAACTAGTTTTGGCTCATTAAGACAGTGTTTGAATGAACTTTACTGAGCTCATAATATTGTTCGTCGAACTATTTCCTTTTGTTCACTAACTTTTGCTTATTCTACTTTTTCTATTGGACAATTCATACTGAAGTCATTACATTAATTGGAAACCGAGAAACCGATCAATAAAGAAAAGAATTGAATTTTGATGTTGCAGGTCTAGGTTCAGGCATGAGTTTGCCGGTCTCTGTCTTATCGACAATCGATCAAGCAATTCCATCTCAGCAACAACCAAGATTTGATGATTTAACAGATGCACACCACGATCAACAGTATTGGCGCACCAACTTTCCGTCCTAAAATAGTTGGATCCTAGGTTTTCTACACAAGAGTCGAGTAATTTTTCGCTCTACTTTGGCAGTTCCTGTCTTAATGGACTTTGTTCTGGTGCTAGGCTTGAATTATTTCCAATCGCACAGAATTGTGTTTGTGACTGAAATTTTAAGGGCTGAATTTTTTTGACGGGAAAATTATGCTTGAAACGACTACTTGATTTCCCTTTTCATCCTTCAAGAAATTGCTCTCAAAAATTTTTGGCAATCAATTTAACATATTCAACCATCAAGAGTAACGCGGCATAATGCTGTCAGAAGCTGCTTTATTTTCTTTTTAACGCTTCAGCAACTTTTTTATATTTCAGCTCTGACTTCCTTTTTTCTCCCTGTGGATAATCTGCAACTTCATGCTTGTCTTGATTTTTTTTTTAAATTTCATCTTCTGGATTTGATGTTTTATAATTGGTACAGAATATTTTTGATATTTTATAAATCTGATGTCTTGCGACAGGTGAGTTAGCTTAGTGATAGTTTCATGGAGATAGCATGCACACTGTACTAGAGAAAATAAAATTGCAGGGAAGGAATTTGCTTTGCCAAGAATTGTTTTTCGTTTTGGTTCAGGAGGACTTTCATGCAAACAAAATGTAAACTTCGAGCATGATGACCACCGTCTTTAGTGGTCACCCATCTAGCCTTTCGGTTAATTTCTGCTTGTTAATGGATGATTCATTGCAGTGAAACACTTCAAATGTCTCATTGTCTCTCATGTACTATATGGGTTGCAAATTTCAATATTGTCTCACTTCATTAAATGATGTACAATTAGATCGTTCCAAATCAGTTTAGTTGTTAACTATGATAGATTTGTGCATTTTGACCGCTGTGACCATTCTTATTGAACATGGATAAAATTATTTCTTTCACACACAAAACTGAATTTAGTGAATACAGAACTTCTTTAAATTCGATTTAAATCAGCTAAACTCCAGTACTATAGCATTTTAATTTATTTTGGCTGGAAGGTTTAGACTCGAGTTTGGTTTACTGTTGTAGTGTTTCTCCACATGAATCATGAGCTTATCCAAAGAAATTCCTACTTTTTAAGAATTAATCTACACCGTTTTACTGCAAGGTTTTGCAAATCTTTTTTTCATTCATCCGGACCCAACATCTGTTGGAAATGCGACCTTGTATTCCTTTTTACGAACATTTTGCTCTTTGACAAGCTACAACACTAACATGTTAACATTTTTTGCTTGCTTGTTAAAGAACACAAAACTAGCACTTTGCCAATAATGCGTTGTACTTCTGTACACGTTGAGAAAATTTTTTCAATCATTGTTTTTGTAGGAAAGTTATGTTTTACAGATTCATACAAAGTGAAGAAATATAGAATCTAAATATATTCCTTAACCTAATTAATAAAGTTCAAGAAACCTTGCAAAGCAAACCACAATTGATTTTCGAAAAGCCGTTAACATGAGAATTTGAAATAAATTTCAAAGATAAATTGACGCCTAACGTTTCATAAGGATCAATTTTCTTGATGCAGAAAAAAATTCCATACCAAAAGTACCATGAATATTTTTTGCACCAAAAAATATGGAAAAGACAATTTTTAGCAGATTATTTATGCAATGGTGTCAAAAATCAATTCTGGTGCTAAGGCGGCTTAATTACTGGAACAATTATCATTTTTGAGGAATAATCACAGAATTTCACACTTCGATTTCTCAGCCCAAGGATTACATCGCTTATCAACGGGATTCACTAGCGGGTCGCTCTCCTGCTGCTCCTCGATGTATCGCTTCATCCTCAAATCATTCATTATCATAATAACAGCAGTGCATATGAAATGAGTTATAGGAGAATCAAATAGACTGCTGAACTGATAGCTCCTGCTATGTTGCTGAATTTTAATATGATACGAGGAAAATTTCTCTTTTATGGTTTGATTTCACCATTCGAAACATGATCTAACGAAGCAGCCGAATATAGATTTTGTCCAGCAAATATGGTAAATGCTTTGAACGCTATTGCAAATTCTCCCTCTACCTTGTTCAAGTCTAAATTCAAAGGGATCAGAATCTTTTATTAGGCAAGTGGATTATTTCGTAGAGAAAAGGGATGCCTGGGAGAAGTTAGGAGTATCGAATTTAAAAAATTAGCAGAAACAAACTACGAGTGGAGTAATGAATGTTTAGTCGCAAAGAGAAATCGAAAGCAAGCAATCCAAAACGTACTCATTAGCTGACTGTGACACAGGCAGTCTCTGAATGTTTAGCTGGTTCCGCAAGCTTTCTACGCTTCGCTGCATGTCGCCTTTATCCATCTCCCTAGGGCGTCTCGCAGAGTGCTTGATGGGTTCTGAAATTGCATCTGCTACTGGGTTACCTCCTCCCAAGTCAAGCAAGAGAAACATCAGAGCTGTTGCGCCTTACTGTTAATTACTTTTCAATGCTTTTTGAGCTTCCTGTCCTAGTTGGTGATTGCATTGTGTGTCTGTGAGAAGCACTGTGCTTTCCTTTAAGCAACTGCAGTGAATGAAAATTCATTAAAGTGATTTTAGCACAACTAATAGTCGCCATTCATCGAATATCATTACAAATCCTGTGAATCTCTGCATTAACTTTGTCGAACGGATTTTCAAAGATGCTCCGCTTGCAAGAATCAGTTGTCAGAGAACAGTGACTTTTTTATGAAGCGAATGCTATGAAGAAGTTACATTCGTAATCAGAGTTCACAACAGCAGTAATTTAAAAAATTGTTGAACATTTTCTAAGCAGTAACTTCTGTTGCTGTGAAACTCACGCGCATATTCCTGTTTACCAAGCACTTCATAGAGGAATGAGTTTTCCGAGTAACAAAATAACTTTCTGTAATAGTCAACATCGTGAATTAAAGAAAGCATGCGGCGTGGCTCCAGTGATGCCTAATTTAAATTCTTGACATTTAATAACGGAGATGAGAAAGTATATACAATGTTTCCCACACGGATGTAAATTGTAAATGTCCTATTTCGCATAAAATTGTAAGCATGAAGAAGCCAAGTGAAATGATGCGATTATCTGCATATAAAAGTGCAAGTTCATCATTGAGTTCAACTCTTGCTACGTTAACATGTAGGATTCTCAGGAAACCTGGTCAATGTTCAGAATTTAAACAAAGACCTTCAGCAAGAGAAGAACGTCCTTCTATAATTGAGACTTAAAACTAAAGTCTTGATGGAGTTATATCCATACTTTGTTTTGCAGAGCTTCTTATCAAATTACTTTAAATTTATGTCAAATACACGAAGATTTAGATATATGACGTGTTTGCTTCTCTTCAACTTGAATTGAAAATTCATCAAGTTTAACCAGAGCTGAGACATGCAAAAGTAGAAAAACGACTGAATCCTATTCATAATTTCCTATACGCTCAGAATGAAGAAATTCTGGATTCAAATGGCATTGTTGCTCAGTAATTCTCTTCCCAGGCAGTTATGATAATCTTGTAATAAGAGGAATGTATCAAAGTATGGAGTGGTAGAGTTGAACTAATTCAAATTTGACTCCGAACCATAAAATTAACTCAGTCAAATATGAAAAGAACGCATTCATGCTTCCTGATACATTTCCAGTGCACGTTGTAAACAATTTCACTTGGACTAGGCTACAAACAAATCGTATTTTAAATGCTATCAATCAATGAGTCAATCAGTTGAAGTGTTAGAAGCCATTTGTCAGTTGTACGATTATCTATCGATCAACAAAATACATAAAGGAAATGAAATTGAGCATATGTCTAATCACTGATGATGTCAGTGATACTTCATATACATTGTTCGTCTACAGATTCTAAAAACCGAAATCGTTAGAATAGAAAAAAATTGTGACGGTTGTGACTGTTGCAACTAGGTTGACTGTTGTAGGTTATAGAGCTCTGAGAGTTCAATTCTTACAGTCCGCAAGTTTCTCCTTAAAAATCCCGCATGTTTCCGCCGCCATTCCTCCTCACATTGGAAGACTTGAGCAGATTCTACAAACAGATGTGTCTTTCGAATCACTCAGAAGCTATCATAACAAACTACCAAAGCTGCAGTGCAAGCTTTAGAGATCATTACTAGAGAAATATCACCCTCCGAAAGATCATAGGTTCTCGTACACTGCAAATGCGGCCAGTCTGATATCAATAATAATTCGCCTTCCTTAGCTCTCACATTTCTTCCAATTCAGTTGTTGCTCTCCCTTTATTTTCATGAGAAATTTTTTTAGTTCTGATTCCTAGATCAGTGTCGGAATATGGCATCCAGGTGTAAATAACAATATCAGTGAGTCTTTCAATAATGAAGTTCAAGTGAGACGGTGAAAATTATTACATTCTAGCACATAGTCGCCACAATATTATCCTTTTGATTTGATGACTTAAAAAAACTTTTGCTGGATAGGTGTAACATTTCAAATGGAAAATAGAACGAAAATCTTAGAAAAGAGCAGAACTCCAAAAAATTAGTAAAGAATGAAGGAACGGAACTATCCAAGCTTCGTAGCACGTTGGCAGGAATTGTGATCAAGTTAAGTTATGTGAATGTGGAAGTGCTACATGGACATCTGGTACTACTGCACTGCAAAAAAATTGAGAAAATGAGACTACATGACGTTCGATCACTTCCACACCACTGTTTATCTGAAAAATAGTGAATTGCGAAATTTATCATTACTTGTGAATTTTGAGAAATAAAATAACGGTGAGAGAAAGAAGCTGAAGACAAATTTTTCCGAATCAGAAGGGGTGGAAACACGTAAAGAGATAACTCTATGTGTCCCAGCTATAGAAGGCTGACTTAGAGAAAGCTCCTGGCCCGGCCCTGGCCTTCACTAGTTACTTGTCTAAAAGCTCATCAATTTACGGAGTGAGAGTGGATCCCGTTTTAATCCTGCCACCCTGGAACAAAACCTTCCATACATATATGTTTGCGTCCACCTCGCCAATCGTCCATTCTTCTTGCCTCATTCACCTTTTCCGCCTATCTACTCATCAGTTCCATTTATCTATCTTTTCCATCCATCCTATCTCTATTCTATCTATGCACCCTATCCGTCTATTTCATCTATTACTTCATCCATCCGTTTTCCAGTCCTCCCTTTCATCAATCTTGTGTCTATACCAATATATCAAATATGATATACTAATAATCTAATATTCTTAAATATAACCTCATTTAATCCATCCCAAGATACATTTATTTCCCTACTTACAATACGCCGCTTACCTGAACTGTAGTGCAATGCGACAAAGGCGAATCCGCAGCGGGATAAGGTAAGATCGATTTTTAGTTCTGTAGAAGAAACAAGGTTAGAAGGAACTAAAACTGCAGTATTTATCTTAAATAACGCTCATCTCCGGTAGAATAATCGTTTTTCCTCTTTTACAGATGCATCTCCACGACACTTAAATTTGCAGTCTGAATTTTCTGTAAAAAAATATGCGCTGATTAATATCTGCTTGAGAATATCATATCACAATCAATAGAAAACATTGACTGCTGAATTTTTCTGCTTAAATGTAATATTTGACATGAATTATGCTTTTGATTATCTAATTCACTCCCTACTTTCCCAAAACACTTTCATATAATATTGGTTTCGTGATATACGTGAAATACGCGTTGTCATCTGCATATATTCTCAAACATGCAAAGCTACTTCATTAGACATCCTTAGTATAGTGCCTTACCTCTCAAAACTAACAAAATCTCAAATCAATATTTTCTTATACGTCTGACCATATTTCTATGCATGATCGTTCTCCAAGGAATATTCCCACTCTCGAACGATCGTGTGTATCTGCATCAATTTTCACTTCAAATTATTTTGGTCAGTGAATTTTTTCATGTCCACTAGTAAGAATCTCTTCATCCACCAGCAGATAAACCAAAATAAATAGCTAAACATTGCTGCTGATTCAATATTGAAGATTCAATACTTCTTATGCTGGAGGAAAATGCAAAATATTTTTTAAATCTTTTTTAAATGGACGAATTCATTATCAACTACAAAATTATGAGAATCATAGCTAGATCACTGTGTTTTCCATTAAGCTTTTGTACAGCAGAATATATTTATCGTTCATCATTGATTGCAAATTATTTTGCGCTGCTGAATTTTGGCTGTTCGAGGATTTAAACATTTGGTGGTTGTTTTAAGCTTCTTAACACATGAGAAATCTTTCTGACAATGCGACCTTCATTCTGTACGATTTGCAGTTCCATAGTTATCAAAACATTACTCTCGTAGCGTGTATTACACTAAACGTATTTTACAGAAAAGAAATGAATTAAAAAAATTACTGAAAAGAAAAAAAAGAAATGCACATTTACAGTAAAGAATTGGATCAAGGGCAGCTGATGAAAGCTAAATTTCTTCGAATAAGGCTAGCACTGGCGATTTGTTTAAAATTTGGAAAAGACTGGTGGTTTATTGAACTGATGACAACAAAGCATTTAAAAAGTGAGCAAATGAAAGAGGAGACAAAAGTTTTCACTTGATGCATACTGAAATTGAACTATTACGAATAGGTTATTTTTGATTTTTCCTCTTATATAATTCGTGCTTAGCAACCATAATTTCAGTTCCTAGTAGATAATTTATCTTTTTTAGAACCACTAGATTTAAAAAAAATTTGAATGAAAGATTTTAAAAATCATAATGATGATAAATAAATGAAGCTGACCACTGATTAAAATATAATATCGGCTCAATTTTTTCCGCAATTAGTTTTGCTTCCAGTTGGCACAGACTCTGTGCTGATTTTACCGTCACTTCATCAAAAATTTATAAATGGGCTAAACACCAGTCAAAAGTATTTGCAAATGGTTGATCAAATTTCAATGAACTTCAGTCTAAATGATTGTCGTAGGATGGGTCGGTAAATCTGAAATAATTTGTGTCATAAGAAAATAGTTATAGTATTTGTCCAATTATAATGCCAAATTACGTGTCAAATTATAGTTCTAGTAGTCAAATTAATTATATGTCAAACATATCAAATTATATGCATATAAAACTTGTAGTATGAGCAACGTTATAGTTCTAATGGATATCTCATTTCTGAGGTCAACTCTGCATTGTAAAACTTCAAACCGTGAGGTCATCTGCAAATTATAAAAGTATTCGGTATGTTTTAAAAAATTCAACTGTAAAATATTTTTTATTAACTTGAACTCACAGCTCAAACTCTGACTCATGATTTTAACAATCTGACTGGTTAAGATGTTGGAAGTAGTTGAATTTTGTGAAACTGAAGTATAAGATTCATCCTTTTCTTCAGGTACTACTATTTAATTTTTTCTAATTGGTTGGTGTTCGAATTATTCACATTTTTTTCGTTTATTGCTTTTTTACTGCTTATTTTGCCTTTTGTAAATAAATTTTTTGGAGTTTCAAAGTAACTCTTTTGCTAAGACGTTTTTGCGAAAAAGTGGTGCCCGAGATGAAGTCAAGTTAATCAGTGATAATTTACAAAATGCCATATTTCTTGGAACATACTGAATATTTTACGTGGAAATCAATCAGCAGTGACTCCATTTAATTTCATAGCTATTGGAAACAAAACGATCCCCATTCTTCGATCATCGGAGAGAATGCATAATAAGCAGAGCTATTCTGGGCTTCGAAATGATTATCTGCCTTTATAATCCTTCAAATTCTCAAAAAACTTCATGACCTTTTGCAAGTGAAGTTAGCTGCAGCTCAAGCTTTTCTTGCAAATTCTGCTACCTGAGATAAGGTCAAATTTTAACTTTGGAAACATAAAGTAGTCAGTATCTATTAAATTATTAAGCTCCGGTTCTGTTAGTACTATATTCAGATAGGAAATCCTCTTCCATGGGTTTCAAGAAAGAAGTCATCGACTGTTTTTGCTAAGTTCGTTGGTGGTCTTGCAAACCCAATTTTTTCCAATGAGACGGATGAGAATGCTAAATTTCAATTTCATTTTTTTGAACCGATGCTATCACCTCCGTTAACCGCACCATGTGGTCATCCAGCTCAATCTTATTCTGTGGCCACTGTTTTTCAAGGTACAACAATGCTGACCTATACTGGTTTAGTAAAGGTGATCATTTTTTGAATCAAATAAAGTTTTGCTTTTCTGATATGATTTCCTGCTTAACACAATTGCTCGAGCGCTCCAGGTAATACAAGCTCCCACTATGCCTTGTATTCGTGAAAGCTTTCGTCAATATCGAATTTAACGGAATACTGCAGTCTTTAATAGAACAAGGCGTCGACAACCTATACATCGAACTTCTGAGGAACATTAATACGGATTGCTCAACGGAAATCACCCTCTTCTACAACCCTATTATGATTCCAGTTAATAAAGGAGTGAAACAGGGAGACACCATTTCTCCACTGCTGTTTTTGGCCTGAATGGTGTTACGAAGAACGAACTGGAAAGGAGATGTGACAATCGACGGTGAGCGTTTCACATACCTACGCTTTCGCTGACGATATCGTACGCATCGAAAAAAGCATACCTGAAAGTCAGCAGATGCTGCGTGAACTTGAGAAAGCCGGATACAAGATCAGACTCTATATCAACCTATCAAAGAACAAGTTCATCAGATCTCAAGGTTTGCCGAGAGCACAAATGAAGCTAGGTGGTAAGGTCATCGAATAAGTCGAAAAATACGTCTAACAAATCAAGAAGTCAACGCACAAAACAATCTCATAGGAGAAATCCAACAGAGGGGAAGGGCAGGATGGCACGCATTTAACAAAATGCAAGGCATCCTCCAACACCCCTCTCTGACACCGAAGATCTTCAACTCGACGGTCCTTCCTGCGATGCTGTATGGACGTGAAACGTGGGCAGCCACAAAAGCTGAAATACAGAAATTTGAGGTGACCGTACGATGCATGGAACGAAGGATGATCGTAATTTCGTTACGAGATCACTCCCAAAAGAAGAAATACGACTTCAAAGTGGAGAATCCAACATCGCACAGGAAATCATAACGAGCAGATTGAAATAAGCTGGACACGTATGCCACATGCAGGATGGTCGGTGGACCACCAAAGTCCTCGATTGGTATCCGAGAGCGGTTAAAAGACCTCCGAAAAGGTGGGCCGACCAAATTACAGAAATATGCGGCAGAACGTAGAAGCAGATTGCTCGAAACCGAGTAAAGTGGAGAATTGTCGTGAAAAAGAGTCAACAAGAGGGAACTCGTTGAGATATCGGCCGAACAAGGAACCAAAGAATTCAATTAAATTACAAAGAGTAACAATTTTGAAAATTGGGGAAAGAAACGGATTTAGCAGTAAAAAAGAAACGAAGGGAAAAGATATCTCTTGATGAGCGGAGAGATGTTCACTCTTGTAGTTTTTTCCAGATAATACAGTCAGAGCTTAATATTTTATGTTCACAATATATTCCCTTCTGAAGTGGATCAAATTTCTTATGTAATTTCAAAATTCTCAGTGTACCACTAGGGTTGGTGTGATTCTATGAGACAATAAACAATGATTCACAGTTCCATGAAAAAATAGTGGTATCGCAACATATCTGGTGTTCGTGCTGTTGACGGAACTTGGCTCCATAACATTGGGGAAGTAAAGATCTATTTCTAAAAAAATGATATCTGCCGAGCTGTTTCGTAAACATTACAACCACTTACAATCCTTATAAAGTGTTTTATGCTCTATTTAAGGTATGAAAAAAATATACTTTTCGTCAGTAAGGGTTATGACCCCAAACAACGTTTACCACAGATCCATATTGTATTAATTCCCATCTGAATACATAGAGGTCATAAGAGTTGTAAATTACCAGGATATTTCTTTGAATTATCATATTTTTAATCCTTTTTTACGGTCTTTTTTTACCTTGTACTTGCAGACTACTAATTCATGATGTGCTCCAATCTGATTGGTTGACAAAATTTCAACTCTATTCATTTGTCGTCCATCATTCTTTTTCTCAATAACCTACAAATTCTCGTTCTCGTCCTTCTGCGTGAGCAACAAGCGAAATCTACAAAGTTTACCCTAATCATCTCTCACTGACTTCAGTATTCTACTCACATTGTCGCTTATTTGCAAGCCAACAAACAGTTTTCATAAACCTCTTCGGATTCAGTAAATAAGTCCATCGCCACAAATCAACGAAGGGCAATTGCCAAACTTCCACGACGTAAGTGAGATTTATTTCATCGTAATAACGGTAATTTATCAATCAGCATATCTCTTGTACTGATCGTGCCATTGTTCTCGCGAACCACTTCGTATTATAAAATTTGACTAGCTGACGATTTTCTGTTTCTATATTTCTAATCTACTGTAATTATATCTTTAACTTGAAAGTATTGCAGAAACAACTTAAGCAGTATCGCCTAGGTACATTCTAAATCGATGTCTTCCACAAACTTATGATCTATTTTATTTTGTGGAGGTACATGGCAGAACGGACATGCACCAGTCTTCAAGCAAGCCATTTCAAAGTCGTCGGCATGGAACATCTGAAAAAAAGTGAGTGTAGGAATTATTCAATACTGAAAATTTGCTCGACCAAAATCTTTAGAGTTGCGACAAAAACACCAATTTTGCGGGGAAAAAGCTGATATTTCGGAATATCCTGTTAACTTGGTAAGCATCTTATGAAGAAGCATCAATGTTCGCTACATGCTAATGAACTTTTGAGAAGATTTTAAATCAAAGATAATTGGTACTATTTTCCAAAACGATTTTTGATTAGTAGAAATGTGCGCAGTAAAAATTAAAAAAATGAGAAAGCCAGTATAATGGATGACTATACTGGGTTTCAGCAAAATCAGAAAAATGGATGTACTTTTTTCCAGAAATAATTCATACTTTCAGTGTTTTTGGAATTTTCAAATTGCATGCTAATGTAAAAACGAACACGATAGCAGGAACTGCACTGAGTTACTGAGATTTCTGGTATTATATTATAATAGAAACGGGTAACGAATGGTGCCTGCCACTCAGCAATTATAACTTGCTGTTTTTCCAATTTGAGTAACGTTTCACGATCTGCCACAACTTTGCCAGTTTTCAGGTTCATCTGAATATTTTTGTTGCAGAGATAGAAAATAGCTTGAAAGAAATCATATCAGAATGAAAGACCAACACTGGATTTTTGCTGACGAAGCGAAAAGTCAAAAAAAACCAAGCAAAACTTTTTGATCATTTTTTTTAAGCCATTACAAACACACAAATTTTTTTATACTGACCTGCTCCTGCAAAGGATTTTTACTTTGACCAAGAGGAGGTTCAGCACTAATCAGATGTCGAGCTTCTTCTAAACTTATATCATCGCTGATAACAAATTCCACAAGAGGTAGAACTTCTGCAAAAATTGTTTTTAAAGCACAGAACAACAAAAGGCAGATTATGTTCATTAGAATTATGCCATACTTTCAGAATTTTCTTTCTTTTCTAGAGATTTTTTCTTGTTTCAAGGGTGTGAAGAGAACTTTTGATTTTTGCCAGAATAAATTTTGTTTTTTTTTGCAAAACCAAGCGCAAAATAAGTGGTCAAAAATTTTTAAATCTCTTGCTTGTTTTTCTCCACGTAAACTATGTAAGTGCTTCGGAGTATAAAGAATCATCAAGATATACCAAATGACACAAACGATAAAATAAATGGAGTTTTGCAGTGTATGCATTCATTAGTACCAACAAGAGGATTAGAAATACCACATCTGCAAAAAATTTCGCTCACATTTTACCACCATTTTTTCAACTAATCCACTCACAAAGCAGTTGTTTTGACTTTTCTAAGCCTAATTTACGTGCATAACAATGTAGGATTTAATAAAAAATGCCACCAAAGTTTCTCAGCACTTACCTATAACACATTGGCAACAGTTGTTCTGTGTCGGTAAAGGGTTTCGATCTGATCATTAAAGCATCTGTTTCAATAAGCTTTTCAAAACGACGTGGAGCTTTCAAATAACTAAGTTGCTCTAAAGCATATCGTGCTAATTTGTAGGCACCCAGTACTTGCCCTTGCTTCATTAAAGTGTAAAATATGCTCCTGAAACAAAACTTATTTTGTTCCTATATATTTCCAAAAAATTTGTGAGCTTATTCCGCCAAATATTACCTTGGATGCATATATTTATATATAAATATTACAAATATTGTCCTAGATTGTAGCGTATTTCAGGTCTAGTACATGATGAGATGATGCTATTTGATCGCACACTATTCCCACGATCGCTTTAACAAAATATCCTACCTATTTAACCCCTAGGACTAATTTTCAAAAAGAGTTACACTCGTGATATTTTGTAAATTTCCTTTTGAAAAGCCAAATAACGAGCAATATTGATTAGAGCTTCGGCAGGGCAGTTCGTGAAAGGTTCAGCCTAGAAATAATTTTTGGAGCAATTTGTTTATTTGAATCTATTCATAGACTAAAGAGTGAAATTTATATCATCAGTACAAAACGCTAAGAGTGGGATTTCAACTCGAATTTCAGAGTATTCATTCAAGTATTAAATAAAAAGAATAATTGCTCCAGAATGAACTATGTATTTGACAGCAGTGATTTAAAAGTATAATAATCATTACCAGATATTTATGAATGACATCGAAAGCATAGTAGCAATTCGCTTTGTTACTCAGATCTAAAAATTTCGCATTAAATTCAGGATCTCCACTGCACTGCTCCAAGTATTGCATGCTTAGCACCCAATTATAATAGCCAGCGTCAACAAAACGATTCTCTCGAACAGCATCTTCCATTAGTTGCTCCAAGACTTGCAGTGCTTCCGCATCGTATCCAGCCAAATGATAGGCTGCAAAACATGCCGTTATCGCTGTTCTACGTATGTGAAAAACATTTGATATCAAGTGATAACATTATAACACTTTTAGGCAGAGACCTTTCTGAGCCTCATCAAAGCGGAAATTTTCCGCTAACCAACGTGCGTAAGGCAGACAAACTTCTTCATTATATTTTTGGTACTTTGCTACCATCAGAAAAGCCTAAAAAAAGCGAATATTGTTTGGAATTGTGCTTTATGAGATATTAAAAAAATTAATGAGATGTGAGAGTTCATTTTAAAGCACCTTCTAGCAAATAAATACTTACATCATCCCACAGTGCAGCATCAACGTACATGTTTATTATGGAGCGGATGTCATTAATTGATTGGAACAATTGAGAAGCAAGGGTATATTTTCCTTTTTTTGCCAAGTAATTTCCAATCTTACGCAACATATCAACATTGCTCCGATCAATACGATAAGCAAGACTGTTTAACCTGAGAAGCACTTATCTGAATTTCAAATAAAAATTATAGGAAACAGGAAAAGGAATGGAAAAGCAATCGATTATGCAACTGATCACTTTCTAGATAGAAGGATAGAAGTTTACATGTCAACCCAGTCGTTTTTGATCATAAGATTGACTGCTTTATCGTAATCGCCTGAAGCCACAAACATTTCAGCTGCGATTATGGGCTCATTTGAATCCTGTGCCCAATGAGCACGTCTCCGCAGCAACGCTTTTTGAGTTTCTCCGGAGGCGGAAGATAACAGTTCCTTAATATGGATGTCTCATTATCAGGTAAGAAGGAGGGACTCATCTCATATGTGAACCAAAGAATAATGGTGAAATGTAGACAAATGACAAAAATACCCAAAACGCGATACTGAGGGGCCAAGATTACATCTTTTCCACATTCGTCAAGATATTGAGAAAATGAAAATAAAGGTTTGGCGATGCGAACTATAGATCCATATTCCAACCTGAGCCTGGTCAAACATGCGCAAATCTGTGTAGATTTCCAATGTTTTTTGTTCACATCCGACTTTCCGGAACAATATTGCTGCCTCTCGATACTTACCTTCATAAGCTTTTACGCATCCCAGCATCAATTCCTTTTTCGCATTCCTTTTTATCATGCACTAAAATCGAAGCTGAATCAAAAAAATTATGTGCAGGTCAAAATGGACATAACCAGATGCTCTGGAATAATTGACAGTTTTGAAGCTTTAATTTTCATACCTTGATTTCCGAAATCAATTGAAGATAACGTGCATCTTTAATTCTATGAAAGGCTTTTTGAGCAATATCGAGTTGGAAATTATGCAAAGCATCGTGACCAAGAACTTCCCAGTCACCTTCAGTTACACCGAGTGATGCCAAGTCGTATGCTTGTCTACATGAAACAGTGTGAAACTATCGCAGAACTTTTCATCAATAAGCACAGCTTCAAGAAGAAACTCTCACTTGTACATTTTCTGTTCAAGGTACTGATATAACTGATTGGACAACGGTATTTCTACTGCAATCATTGCAAACATGTGTAAGCAGAATACACGCTTTCCCGAAAATCCAACCACAAAGCCCTACAAAATTCATTATTCTTAACCTTGCATGGACAGAAGACAAAAAGAATAGCGATTAAACAAATTTTTGAAAACACACGGTTCTACATAAAAATTGATTTTTTTTTTTGAAACCATACTTGCATTCTCTGTTGATGGGGAAGAAAATTATCAGCCTTAATAAACAATGCGCCGCTACCAGAGTAACACAGAAGATTCTCTTGATCAGCATTCCAGGCAACACTGTTACATGATGGCTCCTGGAAAAGTCATCAATGTCTCTCTTACCGAGAATTTGAAAACTTGACTACTTTAAAAATTATTATGCTGAACTTGGAATAGTAGCTGTTTCGTTTTGAAATCAAAAGTCGTGCAAACTCCGGTTTCGTCGACGATTGCTAGCTTTCGCCTGAAATTGACGATCAGCTACATTATTGAATTCTTCGCCGAATGTAAGTCTCGAAAATGATCAAGGAAAAGTATGAAAAAACATTGAATAACGAGGCACCATACCTCAAATGGCTAATATCAAGACATCTAACACCACTTTTTAAACGCAATATTTCTGTTATGAACGGATTATCCACAAAGATCTTGCATACCTAAAATAACTTATTTTTTATCAAAATAAAGGAGTCTATGAAATGATTTAGACAGCTTTTAAATTTGCGTACTTACGTTGATAATGATAGCAGTGATATATTTATATGAACTTACCACTCCAGTTCGTAGACCGATTAAAATGGCTTCCCGTCCAGGGGGTCCACCAACAACCTTTATATAACGTATCAGAGATTCAAGAACCCATTCCCGTTGTTTAAGACCTTTGTGGTCGTAGCAATGCAAACGGCGTTCCTGGCAGAGTATCAGGTGGTGCGCGCAGATGACCTGTATATCAAATTTCGTCTTCTCAAACCGATATAAAACACAACTAGCTATATTTGATGGAAAATTCAATCATTCGAGCATTGAACACTTGTATCAGAAAAGGATTTCCTGGTACTTACAAGCAATGAACATTCAAAAGCACGGTTCACTTGCTCAAACAATCTATACTTCAGTTGCCCATCACGCTCCATAATAAGACGATATATTTCAATACGATCGGTGAGCTGTATCTAAAACTTTCATCAGTATGTTCGTATGTATAGGTTCAAATTACTTTATTAAATAAGTTGTTCGATCTTGTCTCTTAACACTTATCTCTTAAAATGGAATCCAATGTTTCCGGTCAAGACATTAAATTTTACAAATGACCATAAAAATGAAAAGCTTACTGCTAATCGATTGTAGTACACAGCAACTTTGCGAACTAAATCATTACAGTAAATTCTGATGGATGTCTGATTTGCAAGATGCTGCACAACTACTTCAGTCATATTTTCGCGGTAAACATATCGCTCCTAAATATAAATCTCCGAATAATAATCATGGATTCACACAAAAATAATGTTGTTCAGTCGAAGAATTTTCAATCAAACAAGCACAGAGATCCCATGTATTTAAACCCACTTTATGCAATCCGTGAACTGTGCTAAACATTAACTGATAGCATGCCAATGTACCGTCTATGCAACCAACTGAAAATAGGCATTTTCATGATATAATCAAATTTCCTCACACCGCAGCTGAAGAAAGTTCAAAATGATTAGAACTGACCAACAACTGCGTTTGTATTCGGTCTAGATTTTACGGTCCACACCCATGTATCCATGTACGCAACTGTGCCCAGCATTGTTCCTACAACGATTAACGATTTCAAATTTGACGAAAAACTGCACTAGTCCGAGAGTTAAAAATAAGTGTTGTGACATCATCTTCCATAAAACATTATGGTCATTACTTATTATGGCCTTTTACAAACCTTCACGACTGTAAAGAGTGACCTGACGATTGGATCCGCATATTATTATGAACTGTCCGTAATTGAAAAATTCTATTGCTGTTGGGTCATAACCAAGTTTTTTGTCTTCTCGGACAAGCTGCAACCATTCAACACCATTTTTTCCTTTTTATTTAGAAGGAGAGAGGACGCAAATGATGTAGAGCAATGCATGCATTAGCACCGTTTTTGCAGAGTCCAGTGGTCTCAATGAACTTGGAGAACAAGAAATCCGAGAATAATTTGAGAAAATATTACTCCTGACCTGATTTCCCTCTAAATCGTAAAATCCAGCTGTTTGTCCCCAATCTACCATTACTAAAAGTTCGCCAAAAGAACTGCAAATAATACAAGTATTTTGTGCTTAAAAATTTTCGGAAATAGTAAAAAACACTCACCATGAGAAGCTAAATTTACTCGCTACAATAAGATATGGATAAATAATGGATAGAAACAAAAAAATTTACCTTCTTTGAATATTGGAATCACGCTGTAATGAGGCATCCCTGTAAAAAAGCTTTTTATTTCTTGATGAATTTTTTTTGAACAAAATATTAAAGGAACTCACGTAGAGCTCCGAGCTGCCCCAAAAGCAATGGCCCAAACAGGTTCGGCAGATGGTCGTTCAATCTTTCTTATTTCTACACTATTCTGAAAAATAAACCTGGTATGCATACTATTTTATGAAGACATTTGGCTTAAAACTTAAGTTAAACTTCCGCCATTCCAGCAAGCGATCAATTTTTACATTTTTTTGATCAACTCTGTGGGCAGTCGAAGTTTTCCAGCATTTAATCTTCCACACCGTAAAACAATTTGCTTTACGTAGTGAATGACGAAATGCTTTGGACATGAATGTGTGAATGGCAAGCTAAACAGGTACGACTAGTTGGTGGGCATCTAAAAACCACGAAACGAGTACAATTGTTTCAAATCTCTTTCACTAACCAATCCAGAGAAAACAACAATTTTTATCGTTTTTCGACGACAGAGGTTTGTTCGGGTCGCAGTATTGTACTCAAAGAACTCAGACAACAGTGCTCAGTAGGAAAACGGATAAAGTATAAAACACACAATGAAAAAATGAACAGCAGCAAAGATGAGTTGTGCAGGAGACAAAGTGTTTTGTCAGAAGGTGTCACCCTTCGCTAAATCGAGGATTTGGGTGTCAAATATAAAAGAAGGAAGTTAAAAAAGTAAAAAGGCAGTTAAAAAAGTAAAAATGAGTGATGCATCGTCAAACATGCTTGTTAGCTCCCTCTTATCTCAACATGGTTGTTAAGCTAGCCCAGCTATATCTATGTAATTACTAGAGTCTTTTTAAATTTTGCCACCCATATCCCTTTTTGACATCCTCACAGTCATTAGCTAAAATCCACCTCACCACCTCGATTTCATTGAAAGGATTGTGGTAACTTGTCTGTAACAATCTGATGTAATTGTAGTTTCGCTAACTTCACTACGTGTTATTTCTACGTTCGCTTCAAAAAATATGAAATAAAAAAGCAATTTACCGTAGCGGATCGCAGAGATACGGTGCCGTCGTACATTCCAATGGCATAAAGTTGACCATCGCAGCTCCATGCGCAGCAAACACACCTGCTGGATATTCGTTGCTTACTTACACTTTTTTCCAGCTGAGTCCATATACCTGGACAATAGCTGGACAAATTACAGAGAAGCCTTTTGAATCTTACAATGATTTAGGAGCATAAACTTTGTCTGTCAGTGCTACCAACTTGTTTTTAGTTGTTTTAAAACCTAAATTTCATCTTTTAAGAAGTATTATATTAGTTTTCGAAGTAATTGCAGGACTATATGCTAAAAATAGGTGATCAGTTTCAATAGCAAACAACAGTCAATTTAAAAGACTTGCCAAAATCACTGATGGCACAACTAAGCAAAAAGCATGTTGCAGGACTAAAAGCAAGACATTGTATTGCTTCGTTGTGTCTGAAGTAATTCATCTGATAAAAACTAAAGATTTCACGATTTCAATTTATAAAAACATTTTGTCCACACCTGTAACTTCATTGTAAACTTCAGTATAGCATGATAGTATAAATATAAATGATGGTAAATTATATATAAAAATCATGATGGTGTACTGAAGCAGTTTTGAAAGAAATTATAATCTTAAAACATGAAGGGCACGATGTCGTTGGTTTTCCACTGCTTTAGAACAATATGTGAATTTCTTTGATTTTCCATCATTTTTGTTTGTACAGCAACGGATAGATCACTCAAGATGAATTTTAATATAAACTGACCTACGCAGATATAAACTGAAAGCAGAGATATATTAGTACGTCAACTTTCTATAACGATTTTGTAAAGGAATAGTTACATATATTTAAGTGTTCCTTCATGCTGCTCCGTCCAAATAATGACGGAATGATCGGCAGAACCTGATGCAAAATTTTCGCCGTTATATGAAAATGCAACGGCATACACCAGATCTTTATGACCTGCAAACAAAGGAAACAGAATTCAATTTTTTGCGATTTGTTTTGAAAAACAAAAATTCAAATTGTATTTAACCTTTTAAAGACTGCAGCAACGTGCCGTCTGTGCCGTCATAAATCAAAACTTTAGTGCCAGCAGCGACAAGCAATTCGGATCCATCTGGTTTGAAAGCCAAATCATATACACAGCATCTAAAATTTTCTTTTGACTTAACAAAATTATCAGGATCAGAACGAATCCCTTTTATATAGCTATGTACCAGGAGCAATGCTTTTCCTTTTGCATAAGCTTTCAATTCTAGGCTTTCTTCGCTTAGCCGCGTGGAATTGATTTGAAATACAACCAAGGAAGGACCAATGATGGTTGATTATTTCTGTTCTTCGCATTTTCCGCAAATTCATAAAAATCGAGAAGCATCGCAGTTGAGAAATGCTGTGAAGTCTCTTCAAGCTTTTCCAAGCATCTTCTGCAGGTACTGCTAACTGCTTCTTATAAAAGTAAGAGCGTTTGAAAGTTACACCACTTGAAATATTGGCATTTAAATTGCTTGGAAATTACCGAACCGAGTTAAGATGATGGAAAGGATACGTGTTTTAATGATGACGATGTCATTTTTGTAAATGATGACTTGAAAGAAAGGATATATAAAACGGGGGCACATGTGGCATTTCACGAACCGCTGTTAATTTCATTATCATTTTCCGCATATAAATAAGAAGAAGCAAGGAACAGCTATAATCAGTTATGGGTTTAGTCCATGCTATTCTTCTGATCGGCGGCTTAACACAGGTAGTTTGCAATTCCTTTCTTCAAACCTATATACTGTTGGTTTTTATACATTTTCATTAAGTCAAACTTCTTTAGAGTATTTACTCCTGACTGAACTAGCATCAGCTAGCAAAACGAGCTTACATTCTTGACGTTGATTACGTCTAATAAGATGCGCTCTCCACACTCCATCTCAGTTCGTGAACATTATAAACCGCACAACAGACCAGTAACTTTCCATCACTGATTCCGTTCTTTTTTTTCAATTTGAAAATCACAAATGAATTAAAAGATCAAAATCAACAATTTTTAAAAAAGAATTGAAAATAGAAATGAGTGGGAAATTTCCGCCGTTGCTGGAAAATCCATAAGTCTCTTACTCAATACAACAAATGAAAGTTGACAAACCACTTTGAAAATTAAATTTACGGGTCAGAAACATTACGGTAAGGTTCCTTATTCCTTGAAGTTTACTGGAGATAGAGAAAAGATAAGGAAGCAAGCAAATGCATAGATAACGAAGTCATAGTTTGCAAATAATGCCCAGGTTGAGGATTATTTATCTACTTTGAGCGTTACTGATTTCAATCAGTTCGTATTTCGAAATCAGTTGAATTGCTTCTCCCATCATCCAAGTTATAGATCAATTTATCGAAATTATCTTAATGATGCAGAAAATTCCATGAGCATTCTTTTTTGCTCAAATCAATTCTCCCTATTGCATTCTTCGATACAACATGTTACTGGTATTGGCTTTGAAGAACCTGATTTTCAAATTTCAATATGATGGCAAGCTGAGGGAGAATCAAAAGCTTATAAGTTTGTGAAAGTAAAAAAACTAAAATTCATGAAATTTTAAGGTAGTAAGCGAGCGCTGCAAAAACGGAATTACATCAGATGTCTGCTCCATGCTCAACATCCTTTCTAACTCACAGCAAGCTGAAAGAAAACAACGTGACAATTGCCAAGGAGACATCGATGAGGCAACTGAAAAATTCGAAAAAAGAAAACCAAACTTCATTCGATTTGGAAGAGCTGGTATGAATGTTATTTCAACTTACGTCATTTCTGGTTAGAGGAGAATGTCAGGAAACATTAAATCAAGGAGTGTTAAATTTAGTGAAATTTTTTGGGATGGATTTAGGCTTAGTGGGCTTGGTTACACAGCGACAGTCCCTTACCATTCGAGGGCTAATCAAGTGTCCGAATCAGATTTTCAGATTTTTAGACTTTCAGACATAATTCTTCTGAATTTGATTCAAAGCCATTATTCGACGAAGAAGGGAAGCAAAAGAAAAGAGGTATTTAACACCCGAGTGGTCTGGGATCTATTTCACAAGTTCTACTTCTTATTCACAAAAAAGGAATACCTTAATTATAAATATAGAAGCTTTTTTAGCACAATCAGCAGTGAGTGGAAAAAAAGATGTAGATCCGAACTTTATACACTTTGGTCATTCATCGAGTGCATTCACGCTCAACGGACCTCGATTTGGAATTGGAAGAGCTTTCCTCGATTTGGAATTGGAAGAGCTTTCCTCGATTTGGAAGAGCAGCTGAACCGAATTTCCTTCGTTTCGGTGAAATAGCATAGTCATACTTTTGTAACAATTCCTAACGAGAACTCTCATTTCTGATAGTTATAGATACTTAAGGCACAGGATAATTCCATTGATTGTGTCTTTCCTTGACATACAGTTACTGATCCTTTTTTGTTTGTTTTGAAATAGGATGATTCTGGACTAAAGTATCCACTATGTTGGAATGAACGCTTCAGTCTAGATTCACCTAGAATCGCAGATATTGGATCACTTGATTCTATGAACTGAATAAAAACAGTTAAGAACTATAAATAATATTATCTATTTCTTGCTGAGGTAATATAAGACCCTTCACTCGTCATTTAGTCAAACCCTTCTGCAAATTTTTTTTAGTGCAAATTCACCTCAGCAAGAAATAGAAATATAACGTTGAGTTTGAGGTGCTGCCATAACTAAACGCACGCCTTATCCGTACAGGAGTCTAAATTCCTGATGGACTAATAACTATATGTAGTGCAATCATCTAGAAATAGACTCCAACGACGAATTCCTTTAATACATTGTTCTGCAGCTGTAGGGATTGTATCAAGGACTGTACTGTAGCAACGGTACCGGATGCGCTTTTGGTAGCCCATATTAATTTTTTTTTGAGTTCTCAAGGAAACTTCTGAGGATAGACAAAAGCTATCATTTCAGGTCGCATAACGGATTCAAATTTCTTAAGATATGGAAAATCTGCTGAACCGAATTTTCTTCGATTCGGGAAACGCATTGAAGTGAGAAATCCAAAAATTCCTTTGCAACCCAATCAAGAAGATAATGAAGGGTTCAGCCGCCAAGATAGAAAGCCTAATTTCTTACGCTTCGGTAAATGATGCAAACGAGGTGCACATCGCGTGTTATTTTTTAGACAATGTTTGGTGCAGCTGCTAAGGAATAAATATTGCCACCATGATTTTACTCATTCTCAACCCAATGCATTTAATCGACTGAGCCCAATCTCGAATTTATAAAAAAGGCATCTACGGTGTTTTTATTTTAGCAAAACACATAATCGATTAGGTTATAATTTGAAATTAAAATGCCGAATTTAGTATTTAGCTCTTCAGCCGGTTGACAAAACAAAATTAAAGGATGTATTAGAAGAGATGCAAGCGCATAAAGTTATAAATTCGAGACGTGGAGAATGGGAAGACTACTTCTGGAATGCATATCTGCAGCACGATGTATTATGTTCATGTACCATGAAAAGCAACTTTAAATACGGAAAAAGAAAATAAGTGGATAATAAGATTAAGATTCTGAACAAACCCCGTTTCATTGTCATCCTCGGAGACTTTATCGATCCACTGCAATATCGGTCGCATCGAGCACGAGGGTATACGATGCTCGAAATGCAAAAAGCTGCTTATGGTCCCCATAGCAACTTCCTCCCTTAATAACAGTAATTTGGAGAGCTTAATAGAAATTCGGGTTTGACCATTAGTTCCGATTGTATCGCTCTTCCCCAGTGCCTTCTGGTAAAGAAAACTAAAAGTGAAATACACAAAAAATTCAAATTTTTTTGCAACAATTAACGGAGAATTGCTGATCGAAGTTTCAGAATATGGCATTTCTTAAACTAGACAAGTACTTTGCGCTCAGTTTTTGACATTATACATATCAAAATTTGTTTCATTCTTTTTTCCGCCTAGGTCGGGACAATAAATAACGGCCGGAGAAGTTAGAAGAACGAGTTGAAGGTGGCAAGACATGAACGAAAAAAACCACTTATGAACAATCCTTCATTCGCATACCTGTCGTAAGCAAGGTATATTTTTCAACTTTTCTGTCTGAAAAACTGATTTTTTTCATATCGCTCGTGTAATTCGAATGCCACGTAAAATTCGTTGTTTACATGTTAATATTCAGTGGCTTCAAGTGGTTGACGCAAGTGCAGTGTTTTGGGATGGAGCCGTGTAGCAGCAATGCGTACGTTTATCTGTTGCCATTTACTGTCCGAAAGCAGTTAGCTACCATTTTGGATGTTGATAATACGTGGGAACTACTAGGTTTGTTGATAGAATCACTGATATTTACATCTTTATTTGCAAAGAATTCAACAAATGTGCATACGAGGCACAAAACGGTAACATTTTGCAAAACGTACAGTAATAAAAAATTATTTCTATTAAGGAACATTTTGCACGTGTATTTTTTAGCGTTTGTAATGCCAGATATTGGGAATGCAGATATGCGTGCTTGTAGAAATGCAGGGCCTTTTGAAAGTCCAACAGAGAATCTTCTGGCAATATGGGGATCGAAAGGAAACAATGTGACACAGCTTTATAATTGCCTTGGTCGTGCAAAGCTTGTTCGGGCAATGAAAGCAGTTCGTCATTTAGGTTTTTTTTTTCTGATATTTTTCATTTGTCTCTAGCAAAACCCAAGAGCGTTTGTTGTTTTGAGATTTTTGTCCTGCTTTTGCACTTGTTATATATCTATACGATTATAACAAAAACTTACCACCTCGAGATAATATTTAACAAGCATATGACAGGAAATGTTCATATTAACCAGCTTTGTTTACAGTAGATCCGTTGTTTTATCGTTGGGAAGAACAGTGCTTGCAATCTGCAGTTGGAAACACTAGAGAATACAATAAAGCAATGACTTCTCGATCTTGTTGTTCAGCTAGTGTATGTTGTTAGTACCAGTATTTTTGTTTCTTATGTAATTTTGTTTTTTACATTTTGCTATAAGGCAACGATTTTTTGAGCATAGTTCATTTTTCTGCGTTGCAGAACTGCGATGTCGTAGCACAGTGCTTTGGAGAAACGTCTTCCGTGAAATGCTTTAATAATTTGAGTTGGTTGGTTTCAAAGAATGCGTGATTTTTCTCAACAGTTTGAATATTTCGAATTTAGCAAATTTTGTATGTTCTTACATGTCTTTAATTCACTGTGGGAAACATTTCAGTAATTTTGCTGACTCACATCTCATTTATAAAACCCTCCAAAATACGCCGAGCATTAAATATTGTGATATTATGAGAATTACTGGCAATTTTTCAACAAAAAATATTCTTGGATGTGGAGGTTACGGGACAGTTTATCGTGGAACATGGGAGCAAACAGAGGTAGGTGCTGTATTTCTGGTCGCTTTATAACGAAAAAGGGAACTATACTGATATAATTTAATTTCATGTGTATTCCAGTATTTATTTCATGTGCATTCATGTAAATGCAACTATTATTTCACTGTTAACAAGGCTTTATGAAATGAATTCCAGGTGGCAGTGAAGCTCATTCAGGCTGCGGAAGAGTGCGGAACTAAGGTTACGGCTGGCTTTCTTGGAAGGAATATTACTTTTTGCAATATTTAGCTCAGGGGTGCTGAAATTCAGAATCAGATTTTTCAGGAAGAACAAATTCGTCAAAGTTTGCTAGAATTAAGAATGTTGTCGAAATATCGTCATGACAATATTCTACCACTTTATGCCTATTCTCTTGATGGTCCGCAACCATGCTTGCTTTACCAGTATATGAGCAATGGTTCACTGTTTGATTGCCTCTTCAGAAAAGTAAGAGTGCACATGATCTTGAAATTTTAATAATTTGAAAATTTGTAAAATTACTGATAAATACTGTGAGATTCCATTATTTTTGAACATTTGTTCCATTTTAATAAAAATTGTCTCGCAGTTGAATGGCGAGTAAAAAGTAGTCTTAATCGGTTGTAGAAAGCGACTCAAAATGATTCTTTTGTAACTGTTACAAACTTATAGCTATTTATTTGACAACTTATTAGTTTTTAAAATAAAAGGACAGTTCTTACTTTGCATTTGTTCCTGACCTATATAGCATAATTTTGCAGAAACCCATGGTTCTTACTTGGTTGCAACGTATGTCAATAATGATAGGTTGCGCTAGAGCTCTACATTATCTGCATTCTATTACAGAAAACCCAATAATTCACGGGGATGTAAAATCAGCGAACATCTTACTTGACAGACATTTGGAACCAAAATTAGGTGATTTTGGTTTGTGCCGAGATAACTTTTCAAAAGTTGGTGTATCGCAGTTCTTTTTTTTTGATGTAATTATTTTGAAATCGTCTAGTAATTTACGGGGAATTGGCTCCAAACTATGACGAGTGAGTGTTGATTTTCCATGATAAAGGCTATGATTCCTTAGTATATGCAAAAAATGTATTAGTCAGGACGACTGGAAAGATGGCGGTTTTGTTATCGCTTCTCACATTAAAGGGACATTGGCATATCTGCCGCAGGAGTTTTTGAAAGAGTTAGTCATTTATAATTGCGAAATGGCACGATTTTCATTAAAGCATGCATAAATTTCTTTTCCTTTGGAAAATGTGATTGAATTGCAAATCTATAGTTTTGAAACTTTATTTTATTAAAATCGTGTGATGTGCACATGAATTTTGAACGTAATATGAGAGCAGTATTAAACCAGTTAGGTTTTGAGGGATGCAGTTAATTTTGACATCTTCAGGAGAATAATCAGCCCGAAACTTGATGTATATGGTTATGGTATAGTTTTGTTAGAGGTTGCAACGGGATTAAAGCCTTATGTTGTAAAACGAAATCCACAAAATATCGTAGAATATATTATGAATCATCAAAAATCCAGAAAGTACGAAAGTATTCTAGCCGATCACCATTGCGAGTTTGCCAGTGGTTAATTTTTTTCAAAAATAAATTTATATCAATTTATAATTCATTGTTTAATTCCGGAATATCTGACTTTAATAGAAGCTGTTTGAAATTTTTTCCAAATGTTGTAGAAAAATTTTCAGATTTAGACTTCAGTTACTTTAGTCTTATTCTGGAGACTGGATTAAAGTGTGTGGTGAACGATTACCGAAAAAGGCCAACATTTCGCGAGATCATCAATATGTTTCTAATCCTATATGGTAGCGTTTAGTTCGAAGTAGAAAGAAACGACAACGGAGATTGATAGATTGATATTTCTCGGCTTAGTTGTTGTAATGTGAATGATATATGATGTATACATATATATCACGTTGTTTTATGAAGTCCAGCGATATTTTGTATATTCTTTTTCGTGATTTGTATTTAGAACTTCATACTTGTTTTTTTGAACTGTTCGAAAGTTTTATCAGATTGAGCGAATATCATATGAATTAATTCTGCTTTCTAAATAAAAATTGTGGTAGAGGGCATGCTGATAATTTTAATTAGGTTTCCACCCGTTGTTTGAACAATTTTAATGAGGGTATGTCTCTGTCAAACGACAAGGAATAGACCGGGATCATAAGGGAAATTAACCTTTCTAGTGATGAACATTGATGCTTATGAAAAAAGTACAAGAGATTGCGTGGAAATTCGAGTAACAGAAAAGGAATTGAAGAAGCAGTCCTCTGTATCTTTTTGCAAACTTTGTTCGAGGACATTTGCGAACGAGAATGCATTCCGCCTGCATCAGGTAAAGACGCATAATCGTATATGTGGTAAAGCCGATTTGGCATTGTTTCATCGGAAGCGAAATGCATCAGGTGTGTGCGGATTTACAATTTGCAGACCTTTTTGTTCTTTTTTTTTATAATTTAATAATCTAAGCAGGAAATGATGATCGGGTACATCGAGTTTGAATTTTTAGTTTCAAAAGCCTATTTCTGTCCTGTCGTTGGTTGTCGGTATAACAGTGGCTCTTCTTTCAATTCATATAAACTTCTCCATCAACATTTCCTTAAAGTTCATGGTGAAAAGCATTTCAGGTGAAAATTTTTTTCCTTTTTTTTTGAGTTTCGTATTAGTTATCATTCACTACAGTTTTTCGTATTTTTAACTACTTGTTGTACTTATAGATGCGATAAATGCAAAAGAGCAAGATTCAGTTTGCAGCGTGACTTACTGTACCATCAGAGAAAGCGCTGTTATTTAAGAGAAGGAATGTTAGCTCAATTTCTTAGTATTTTTTCTTTCGAACCTTTACTTTCTCATGTATGATTCTTATCCAGTCATGAAGTTCTCTAAGCCATGTGTTACGTTTTTAGACTCCAATACGCATACATCAACAGTAGACGGATTGAAATCAGACTGTTCAAAACCAGAAAAGCTTGCGAAGAAATCACGTGTAAAAAACCGGAATCGGAATATAGTCTCCGCAGCTTCTGAGTTAGTTGAGGAATATCTTTGTATATTAGCGTGTTTATATGAGGTATCTTTATTTCTTGACGATTTTTGGCAATGTTGGAAAAAAAATTACAAATGTTGTCACAATCAGCGTGAATGTTATTCAGATTAGCTGTAAACTAGGTTTTTGCGTATGGTTTAAATAAGTGGTGCAAATTTTTATCAAATACCTCACGAGCAGAGGGAAACACCAATTCTGGTCAATGATCAATAATTTTCTTTTCTAAAATCCCTGTTCGTCTTGCATTACTTTTGTATTATGTGGGGTAATCAGATATTTGAGTTCAAGAATTATGCGCAACAAAGATTTTTGATTTCTTGATTAGGATAAGAAAGGATTTTACAGTTTCAGTAACTTCGTCCAAGCTATTTCATTGTTTGCAAGTACGTTAATCGCAGTTCAAGAATGTTCTCCATAACTTTTTTGTTTTAATTTTATTTTGGTTGTCCAGCTTGTGATTGGCATTGTTCAGGGACTTCTTGATTCCCCGTCAGCATTCTTTCATGCTGTAGTGCTCCACCAAATTTTCGAAAACGTCATCTAATTGTGCAATTTCTTGCCCATTTTTCGCAATATTGGGCAGTCTTTATTCTCTTTTTTTTCATATTAAGTTGGCTTGAGTCGATTCTTGGCAAAATTTCCAAATTGGATATCTGCTACACTTCGCCTTGCACTGATATAGAATTTTTGTGACGTTTAATCTTGTTTACTGCTTGTGCTCATTAGTTTAGCTTCCGCCTACGAAAACGTTATTTTCACATGATCAATTAGCTTGTTCATGTATTGTTTTTGGTCCTACATCTATGTGGATAACGCATTCGCTCCATTTCCGTGTTGTTTAGAACACACCAAGTTCTTTTAATTTTCATGAGACGTATCAAAGCCTATATTTCAGATTCGTTATGATTATCATCGAAAATCCTAGAATCTTGTAATCTTTCACCAATTTTTGAGTGAAATACAGAATTTTCAAATAAAAATTTGAAGCAGAGCAGATCATCCGCTTCACCTTTCAGAAATAATATTTTATATAATTTTCATTTCTACGCAATTAAACTTTTTTCAGTTCGAGTTTTTGCGCCACAAAAAGCAGCCAAACAGATTATTTGAGATGTCATGAAAAATCAGTTATGTGTCATGTAGGTTCACAGACGACTCAGTGGAGTATTTGCGAACTGCCCGGACCAGTAAGCTTTACAAAACTATGACCTCATTCTGCAGTTATAAGAAATGTGAAATCGCATTGCAGGAGTTGCACAAGTATAACAATTTCCACTGCCAAACGCACATTGCAAACGGTGTTGAATCTGCTACGCAGATTTACCCAGAAGACGTAATTGACGGTGATCTAGATGTGAAACACAATAAGACTCAGAATGATTTCGAACTGGAGGATATTTGGCGGCATATAGAAACGCAAACTTCCACTTTTACCGGTAACGATGCTCTAACGCAGACAGTCATAGATTTCATGGACAGTGCAAGCATGACTGACTGGGATCTCCTTATTTGATGACATGCAAGAATTATTGATGTGGCGAGTTAATGTTTAATTTGCTACTTGTAACTGCTTATTTTGCAATGAATTATTCCGAAGTAACGAGCGGACATTTAAAAACAGTTGCAGCTTATCTTTTGTCGCTTTTTTGTATCATTCACTCTTTTGTAAGTTACTCTGATGCAAAATATAAACGTTTCATATCACGTACAAAAATTTAAACAATACTATTGAAATTGGAAAATTTTTCCATGAAATGTGATGGTTGAGCAGGGTCTTGGCAAACACTAGAGGCGACATAACGAATCATTCAAAACTGGGAGAATCTAGATTCACGAGTTTCAGAAAGGGATCTACAAAGAAAGAGAGAGAGCTGTATTATAACAAGTATATCAAGACATTTTGTAAGACAAATACTGCAAAACTCAGAAAGCATTTTTGAACTAATTTGAGTTCTAGACAAACTTATAAGAAATGGAATATTTAACCAAAAAAAAAAACATCGCATCATGGAATGAAAAAAAAAACGGCTTATATACAGATCTGTACAACACCCCTTACATCCGGCAAACCATGAAAATGCCAATGTGTCTGCGTTTTATTTGCATAAAGTCAGTAATATCTACTAAATCGTATTGTAACACTTATGTAGAACTTAAAATTTTACAATCATTCCATACTTTTCATGAATGAAGAACATCAACATTCGCATACTGATAAAAACCGACTCAAGTAAAATAGAAAAAACTTGTTACCTTTTGAAGAAACAAATGATAATAGTATCAGACTATTTTAAAAAATGAATTGCCTCTGTCATAGCACTGTTGAATCTTCTTCTTGAATTAGACGGTCAATGAAACTTTGCAGAGGTGCTAGTTGTTCTGCATCAATCAAATCAAATTCTTGTATAAAAAGCATGAAGTGTTTGAAGCTCGTATTTAAATGTTCCAATGCATTAAGTTGTTCTGAAATGGACATAGCTGAAAACAAATGATGAACTCAGCAAAATATCTTTTTCAAAATCGTAGACCTAATGGAATATTCGGCACACAACTTTGAATGATGACAGATTTCGTGAATTTAAATGACGGAAAATTCGAAAGCACATACCTAGAAGTTCGAGATGCTGATGATAAACATGAGCATATACTCGAAATAGTCGCTTTACAACCGCTTGTGCGATGTGCAAAAAGTTTGCTGGGAAAGGCTGTCCTGAACTCAAATTACATGGTGGAAAACCTCGGGAAAAAAATGTGATTATAAATTTAATATACAAAATTTCACTCAAATAATTCGTCTTCAGTAAATGCCGTTACAGTTGAAAAAAAGTATAAACAGAACCAATTACCAATCTGGGACGGGAAGATATTTTCGTCATCTAACTGCTCATGAATCCAAGTCATCAGATAATCAATATACAAAGGTGCTGGGCATGCAACTGCTTTCCTCCCATCTGACCAAACATACTCATACTTTGGACCAGCACACATCCTAGGACAGGATTCTTTCGTACAGTGATCATTTATTGTCCCGAACAACATGCTCACTTGATTGAAAAAATCCAGAACTGAAAATGATTACCGTGACTCACCTCCTCAGACTGCACAAAAAAAATACCACCACGAACTTGCTGAAATGAAACTGTTTCTGGCACACTAGCACATGCTAATGATTTTTATTTACTAACAAAAAATTACGTACCATTCACAGCAATCCACTCGTTAGGATCTTCACCCCCCGGCAATTTTACAGCTTCACGCAAATTTCCACTACCCAAAGTGGACGACGCGTACCTCAGCAAATCAGTCTGCTTTGTGTCTACATGACGTAAGCGCAGCATTCGCGCTAAAGCACGATACCAGAAGAACACGACACTAGGACCAGTTAGTGAAGATTCAGAAATTTTACATTAGCTTTAGCAAAACCAACCCTAGCAAATAAATTACTTCTAGGAAGGATAAAAATTGATATATTATCAATTGCTATTAACCAACTAGGTAACTGACGAAGATAATGTGAAAAAATATTGAGAATGGATTAGGATATCAAACGAATTTTCATAGTCGTGACAACCTTGTTGAACAACCGCATCTTTCGTTAAATTTTTACGACTACATTAAGTATCAGAAACTGATTTAAATTAATATACATCTCTGAAAAGCATCGACAATATAAATCTCACCTGAATAATGCACCTGCATATAACAAACGACATCATGACTATGCAAGACGTGAAACATATTAAATAATTGCCACACAAAGCTGCTGCACAATACTATTATAATGGAAAGTTTATTTAAAATACTAAGTCATATTAGGCTAGGTTCTATTTCATCCGAACAATTTGGCAAATTAAGTAATGACCATACACTGACCAGATATCCCTTTGAAATTGCTCAACTCCAGTTCCACAAAAAAGTATTCCAAATGGTGATAAAATTGTCCCAGTTAACAAACTTCGCAGTATCAAGCTTACCTGCACAGGGAGAATCTGAAAAGCAACCAATTTCAGAAACAAACCAAGCTCAGGACAATAAGTAAAGTCAGTACGCCCCACAGATCAACATAAATTTTAGATAATATTAACGTAGCGATTACTCCTCATCCATAGAGTAAAACAATGCAACGAATAGGCCGAGGCTAAGTAGCAAACTTCTTAGCTAAAATATGACCTTTTCTTTCTAATTACATGCCTAGTTGAGTAAACATCAAGCTCTCTTAATTACATATCCGTACAATAAAGCAAAAACTAGGATGCTTTCATGACACCTTTTAATGGTGAAAAAAATCTTTTCGCCGCATACGTAACATTTGAAAAGATTCAAAAAGAGGAAAACGATGGTAAGAAAACGTACTCAACATCAATCAAGATGGAAAAATTAATGATAAATTTAATTCTTGTACTTTTTTAGACCAATTACAATGTGTTTCTTTTTGCAATATTATTTGGTTAAATAATAGAAATGTTCAAGAACTGTAAATATGGCTTGTGTCGAGTTTTCTGGGTCCAAAAGTCATCACCTAAATCAAGTGAAAAACAAAACCATGCTTTTCAACGTATGCTGGAATTTTATCTAATAAATTTTAAACATTCTCTAAGAAACATATCAGATTGTGGCATAAGGAATAATTTCTTATTGTTCAAAGAAAATAGTCGGGGGTTCGCCTAGTCACATGTGGTTCGCCTCGACGAGGAGCGGGATCAAACTGCAAAAACGAATATTTTAGTTCATCGTCCAATTCAACCATTGCCGCTTGGTTTCCGCATCGATAGCAATAATTTGGAGCTGAGAAAACGGTGACAACATTGCGATCATGGCACCAGTTATAACCCTGTGAAATAATTAAAGTGTCTGAAATATCAAATACAAATAAAGCTTAAGTACATGGCACACTGTCAACCTGGAATCAGTTACTTTATTAACGAAAAACAAGAATTCACAGAAAAAAAACATTTCTCCGAACTAAAAGTTACACCATATCATTCAAGCATGAGAGCGGAACGACTCCCAGTGTATATTTAACACAAAAAAAAATCTGCGAACTTCTTCAGATTCCTCATATGTGGCATATGTGCCTTTTTTTTTAAATGCACAAATTTTAAAATGCACTTTCGCGTACCGACTCCAAAATGACATTCCTAAACATGCTTTACGAAAGTTAGATAAGCTCAAAATATACCTCCATGACCAACTGGTGAGCCCTTGAGATAAGCGTCAGACCATTCGAGTGATTGAAAGTCTCTGAAATGTCCTGACCAAAAGTATATCCTGCTCCACGGGGAGAGATACCCCAGCCACCACGATCATCCGGATCGGACCACAGTAAATCGCACATAGGACCTACAGTAAACATAATATGAAACACCCTAAGCAAAAAATATTCGGAACAAAAAAAAAGGAATACGAATTCACCTTCATGAGGAACTTCCTGCAGTCTATCCAAAGCACGAATATGGTCAAGACTGTCAATAGATGGCGAAAGACCACCGTGTAAACAAAAAATTTGACCATCTACCAATGCCGTTAATGGAAAATAGTCAAACAAGTCTGTAAAGTATTTCCAAACATTTGAATTGCCATATTTACGAAGACATTCGTCGTAAAACCCATACACCTGGAAAAAGCGTCTGAATGGAGACTTCTAGTATCTAGAATCATAAACACGACTAAAATACTTTCAAAAGTATTTCGGCCCCCTGAAATTTCGCTAATTTTCACGTAACTAGAAAAGGTAAGAGAATACCTGCGTAATTTGTCGTGACTCATGGTTTCCACGCAAAATGGTGACACGTTCCTCGTACCTGACCTCAAAAAAACTTTTAATAAGAGAAAAATATTTTACAATAAGCACAGGAGATATAACAAAAAGAAAAGAAAACTTACGTGTTCGAAATGAAAGCAATGCTTTCGAGAACCGTTGAATACACGAGGAAAGAAACCCGTGCAGGAAATGCGGAGCAAACCAAATACGAATCAACTTGTTGAAGACATTAGCATTCTTTGGCAGCTTTCAAATCAACTACTCAACTACGGCTTTACCAATGATAAAAGCAATAAAGAACTTTACCTCAGAAGGAACACCGCAAATAAAATACCAAATACTGAAAAAACTCTAAAAACTAGCCTTTAGACAAACCAGTAGCGAAACTGTTTCGACGGAATAATAGCCTCGATCAACGTAGTCACCCATAAATAGATAATTAGTATCTGGCGAATTTCCCCCCATCTTAAAAAGCTCCATCAGATCGTGAAACTGCCCATGTACATCACCACAAACCGTCACAGGACACTTCACCTCCTGAACGTTGGATTCTTTCTGTAGAATTTCCTTCGCCTACAATATTTGATTAAAAACATTTTACCAATCTGACTTAACGCGGCAGACTGTGCAGCTGAAAGGTGACCAGACACCAACATTCAAAAATTTTGTGTTATTAAAAAAAAAAAAATAGCCAATATAAGACACATATACACTAAATCTTTGGCCCTTTTAGTGTTATCACAGAATAATTTTCAGAGAAGACGCAGCCTGAAAAAATGATTGCATCTTGGTTCATATGTTACTATTTTTCACCCACATAATTCACTTAGCTTTGTTCATTTGGGTTTACCTTGTCACATAACGTTTTGACTTGAGCTTCAGTCAGCTGTTCGCATTCGTAAAGCTGCTCGATCCACTGGTCAACATCTTTCAGCATAAGTCGATCGGAGCCATCACCACATGTTGATGGCGGCCCTCCACCTGAAGCCGCCATTTTAAAAACCCTTCCTCTGAAAAAACAAATCTATTCACAACTTGCAACTTCGTCAAATAGCAATTTACATTAAAGCGCAAGTGCCCAAAGCTAATTCTGAAACTCCAGAAATCTGTAATCCTGAAAGGGTTATCTCTTTCATAAACGGTCCACAAGTTTAGGCTGAATTAAAAGAATTCAGCGCAAAAGTTATGCGCAAATGGATGTCCACTGAGCC
The DNA here is from genome assembly GCA_013365335.1 of Madathamugadia hiepei. Classification (NCBI taxonomy): domain Eukaryota; kingdom Metazoa; phylum Nematoda; class Chromadorea; order Rhabditida; family Onchocercidae; genus Madathamugadia; species Madathamugadia hiepei. The sequence continues at coordinate 44,417 of JABVXS010000039.1, forward strand.
TTAAATATGCCCCGAATTTTAAAAAGGGTAGCATGAATACGGATAAACAAAATTACGTTTTGAGCGAATTTCAAAATATCAACATGTACATTACCGATCGGATAAATTTAGAAACTACGATGATCAGAAGCTGAATCCGGCAATCGAACAGAGTTTCAAGTAATGTACTTCGCGATTTATATTTGCTTGGAAATTTCATCCAAATGATTCCGAGAGACACACTCTCAGACCAAATCACTTTTGTTTCAAATGAATCACAGTTGAAACGATATTCTCATAAACGTTATAAACTTGGAATCTGACCACTCAGTTATAAAAAAAGAGATAGAAAAATTACCAACCACTATCACTGCCTCTCACCATTTCTCCACTCCTTCCCCCCAACGAGGCAGAACGCAACATCCATGGGAAAACTGTATAATACGACGTGCCAACACAATCGATTTCACACTGACATAATCAAAGTAACACAAGCTAAGACCATTTCAAAAAATACGCACCCAAAGAGAAAAGGCTCGATTAGCAGCAGCATTAGATTCTAACCTTGCAACCTAGTCTGCATAGTTTCATCTGAGTTTCAGCACGCTCCATTGCCGGATAGTAAGGAAATACCGCGAAGCACTTTGCCCCATTTCAGACTCTACCACGCTGTGGTTTACTTGCCGAACCGCCAAAGATTTTTCTTTGCGTCTGCCATGACATCCAGCAAAGGAAAACAGCTAAAAACGGAAGTTGCTTTAGTGAAGCTAACAAACTGAAATATTTCTTTAGCAAGCTGCTTTCATGCTTTCTTTACGGTACAACCACCTGTCTGATGATACTATTGGAACTGATAGGATAAACATACAAAGGAAATGAAGTACCAATGGGTTACATTCTCACGAACGCTGTTGTCAAGAATTATTTCGACGTAACATTCTTTACTTTGAACACTTATTTTGACAATATTTCATCAAAGCATTGTAGTGAGTTATTCGCATCAGCGAGATATGATGTCGAGATTTTCACTGTAAAACTGTCAAAGGCGATTATTAAATGAATGACGGCAGAATGACAGAAATTTTCTGCGTTTGTAGATGCGGTTTTAAAAAACTTGAAATAGAGAGACCTTTCATTTGTTGCCTGTCACTCCTCGCTACTGGTACCAAACAAAAAGTATAGGTTTTGAAGGTACAGCACGCAGCCTGTGTAGTATCACTATTCATAAAATAGTTCAAGTGGTAACCTTAATGTTTCACTTTAATCTGATAATTTTCCACATAATAGGTTGTAAAATAATGAATGCCTTCATCCAATTATTTAACATTATCAAGCCAATGAACTGACCAATTACATCCGTCGACCACTCCTGTTCTACTTTCGACAGATGCTTCACTACAATATACTGCAGATACATAAAACACACCAGTATGCCCTCCTCATTCACTCCACTCCCGCCCGCAGCTTCTCAGCACCCATCAACCCAGCATGTTTCACTGCGTCTGGTTTACAATTAATCAACTCTCGGAACGTGGGACTCGCAATGCAACAATCTGGAAACAACCACTCGCGTTAAAACTGTTATGGCCAGTCGTGTCAATCGTTGAATTAGTTTTGTGTAATGAGGTTCAGATAATAAGGGACAGGAGTGCTGAGTATGGGAGGTAAGAGGAAAGGGAAGGGAAAAACAGTCATGAAATATGAAAGAGATGGAAGGGTTTAAAATTGTGTAGGAATTGAAATGGCAACAAGATTAGAACTACGGATTGCTGGGTGCTCCCATCTAAAGATATTAGACCAATCAGAAACTTCAAAGGCTTTGGAAATCAAATCTATGCAACTGTTCGCTTTCTGTCTTGTTTCGGTATCTCAGATGTTTATTCCAGCGTGTAGAGAACTGCTACGTCCAAGTTTTGAGCTTGTTCGCCTTATCAGCTGTCAGCAAATAACGTAAGTATTTTTACGATGTAACTTTATAGTTATGAACTTGTGGTATCGTTTTAAAGTGAGTTTTTTATACGACATTGTTTTAAAGAATCATGGTACAGAATTATTAGTCGTATGCATTGGATTTCAGAGTAATTGAAATATTTCGTACCAGAACACTGATAAATTTTATCGTTGTTTCAATATGTGCTTGCTTGTGAAAATTTTCAAATCGAAATTAACTTATTGTGGTGTACTTTATTCCAGGGTGATTATGCTTGTTTGAATGAATGTGCATCAAATTTTGACTGGAGCTTTAAACCGTGGTGATGAGGTTTTTAGCATTGGAGCGATTGATGATCTTAGTTTTACGGTTTGCAAGCTTTTATAGTGCATTTTTCAAGTTTTAGGATAAGTACTTTTTTCACTTGTGTTTTATTTTTGGCATTTTGTCAATCAACAGGCTTGCGCAGTTGGTACAAATATCGTGATATTTTCATCCTCTTTCGAACGCGTACAAGTTATTACACCTGCAAGTTGTGCCGAAGGATTATTAGTGAAGTGTGTGGCGGCTTGTTGTGAAACTGGAAAGGTTTATTATGTCTCATTTTCTTTGTCAGGTGTTTATTCAAGAAAAAGCATTTGAATTTAGATTGTGCAGTTGTGGGTTTTCGGTTCTGTCGTCGAAAAAGTTTTTGTTTCTCGTTAAACAATGTAAGAATGTTAGTAAGCAAATCATTGCATTAACTGTAATAGTTGCATAGCGTTTGTTGCATTTACCTTGTTCTTATACAATAATTTGGTTAGATTTTAGATTGTAGCAACATACAGTGATGTGGTCCATATTTATGAGCCCATTGTGCGAACCAAAGATAGGATTAACGTAAATTTCATGTTTTGTCTCAGCTTTAAGTTTTTCAGTTAATTTTTTTACTTCTATGTTGTTTCTCTAAAAATTTCACTTTTTTTCTCAACATGGGTTTTAAAATGTTTTTTAGGGTTTCACTTATCACTGGGTTGAAATATATAGCATTCCATTGGGGTACATTGTGGATAAAGTACAGTGGAGTTTACAAGGCTTGCGACTGTTGATAAGTTGTGGTGATTCGCTTCACCTTTATCAGAATGTGCTTCTTTCTGCTGCTTTGAATGTCAAGTTGGATACTGTAACATTCGGAATAGTTGACGAGGTCAATCATATGCAATTTTGATTTGAGTTGCGGACACCGTGCATATTTTTCAAATTGCATAATTTCCTTCAGGAAAATGAACCTGAAAATGAAGGAGTTTCGTCTTGGGATTGTGTTTGGTCGCAAAAATTGGCAGAAAAACCGAAGTTTATGGCTAGCTCGCCAGATGGAGCTTATTTTGCTACTTGTGGTGTATCAGATTGTCTGGTAAAGATATGGTTCCAAAGGGAAGGTATGTACTGATTGATCTTGTTTCGTGATGTTTTTCACTACAGGGTTCGTAAATTTATTTTGCTGAAAAACGAATAGAAGCTGTTGAAATCTCTGATGTTATTGTGTGGGGAAAAACTTATTTTATAGAAAACAATGAATTTAAGTCGTTGTGATCTCCATTGTTATCCGTAATATTTTGTAAAACGAACATTGTCTCGGTGGAGCTCGTATTTTTGTAATTTTCTGGTTCACCTCTGGCAACATCATTTTTGCTGTGAAATTGCTACTGTGTTGTATTCTTATTTCTTAAACCATGAAAAATAGGAATACATGTTAAATATCTTAAGAAATTTTTAGAAAGAAAACATTTGCAGAATCTGGTGCTGTGAGGAACATTGGAAATGGTCTTTCGTTTGGTTTCATTTATGTACAGCACCCTCAGCCAGTTGTTGGTTTTGAATGGCGAAAAGTTCCTCGCTACTTGTCACGGTTATTTATTGTTTATAGCTGATTAGTATTTTTTCTACCTTTCAGTTCGTACTGCAGTCGCATGAGTATATGAATTTGAAATGTTTTTTCAGGCATTATGTTCAGAATGCTTTGCTCACTTGGTGTGAAGACAACATTGTTCGGATTTGGAAAGAAGCTTCCACTGTGTCTCTTGACTTCCGAACTATGATTAGCACTGTGGAGGTCACTTATGTCGAGAAAGATCAGATAAGAGAACGGTGCTTCAAAAAACATTCACTTAGGGGTACTCGATCAAAAATCAAAACCTTTCTGAAGAAAATTACGTGAGTTTAAGGATATTATTTGATTTCCTTCAATTTATGAGTGCTGATGAGACTTTCTGAACTCCGTTAAATTTTGAGGTTACTATATGAAATACTGGATTTGAAGAGCAGCAAACTGTCCATATCAGTTTTTTAAATTTCACGTTTTTAGGGAAAGAAAAATACTTGCTGGTGAAGCAATGCGGCCGACACGATCATCTGTTTCCAGAAATACTTCACTGTGTGAGATTGCTTCAGGAAAGCACACGGACTCCAGCCCTGCATTTTATCTGTGCACTACTATAAATGTTCAAAACGGTCACTTTTGATTTGAAGTACTATTCACTGTCGTGTTATTTCATGGGCGATACTGTTTCATTTCTCGAATATTATGTATTACAGATTGTCTTCTGGTCCCATCATTGGAAACTTCTACCGAGCAAAAACCTTTCATGATTCACTGGTTAAACAATAAAAGGATTGTTTATGATATTGGCATCGAAGGAATTATGATGGAAGCTCTGATCAGTGACTGTTCCACAACAACGAATGGAATAATAAATTCAATGAGAAGTACCGCCTTGGTCCTTTATCTGATAAAAATTTTATGCTGTGCACAACAGTATATTCCATTGTTTAGAAAGTGTGCTGCAGACGCAAAATTTGTTGACTGATTCTGTACATGCTAACAAAGGACATGGTATTGACGTTAACAAGATGGAATCGAGTGGTTCGATAAAACAAGAAGACGAGGATTTAGACGGAACGGGTGCCAGTAATTGCAATAATGCAAGCGAAGTTTTTTCTAACGTGAGTGTTCATATTTTAGCATTTCCGAATTTAAAAAAAAAGTGAAAGATTTGGAAAAAGTTGGATTTTTTTTTTGCTTTAAGGAGATAGCATCATTGAAAGATTCTATGGATTTAAAGCTAAATTTCCTTATACGAGAGTGGAAGAAGTCTACTGATATCTTATTTGCTATACATCCTGCTGATGGCAGTTTGCTAACTTGGTAAAAAAATTATTTTTCTAGCGTTTATATCAAGTGTATTTAGCTGTAATCATTTTATTTACTTTTTGAATTCAGATATTTTTCATTTCGTCATTAACTTTTTCGTAATTCTATCGTAAAAGTTTGGAAACTGTTTCGTTTTTTAGGACAGTCGAGTGGCTTGATGATGCGTTACGACAACCCACTGCTAGCTTCTCTTCACGATTTCCATCCGCATTTTCGCTCTCAGATGCAACTTCATTAAATCCGTTTCTGAGTGTGTACTATCCTCACGATTTTCTTCATGAAAAGTTCTCTGTAAAGTACGCTTCTGATGGTATGCATTTTACAGTTGAATTTTCAATTTTCAGTCATGTTACTCATGCAATTAATCATATTTTTTTTAGGTGCTTTAGAAATATCTGGGCAGAGAAATACAAATTTGCTTTACCTGTTGACTCCTCACAATAACGGCTCTCTGAATTTGTGGAATTTGACATTTGAAGATAACGGTAAATTTAATTTGGTGGTCAGTATATCGCATGCTTCAAGAATGTGTGGTCATCGTTTCAGGATTTCACAGGTAGTTATCCCACAGTTAGTAGATTTCATAGGTTTAAATTTTACATTGCTTCTTTTGAGTGTTAATTTCATTTATTCGACTCAGTGCTCATTTTTAGCTTTTTATATAATACGAGTGGTTTTATAGTATACTTCATAAAAGGAACAGTTAGTAGAAATATTTTCATGGAATGCACAATATGTCATGAGATGTGGCAGTCGTAAATGCAAAATTTAGGACACAGTGAATAATCAAGATTTGTTTCTGCTTTTTTTTTTCGCATCTCTGCAGCACCACAAGTGTCATTTAAGACGAAAAAGCATTATTATTTAGCAGCATCATGTTTTCTCGGATTATCCCACTTGTGTTTTTTTATAATCTTGCTGATTTACTGCTTAGGTCATTGCTCATCCAGTTCTTCCCCTTGTGCTTACAACCAGTCACTACAATTACATAACACGGGAAACAGAAGAATCGGGAAAGGCTGAACTGATTTTGTGGAGGGTAAATCCTGTTGGTCCGTTATGTAAATCCGGTGGTGTCCGGGAACTGGCACGAATGACTAGTAATTCATCTGACGCGTTCACTGCCGTAACATGGTTGCCAGTGATTTTGACAAGGTAGCTTTTCAAACTTAAAAATGTAGTCGTCTGAAAGTTAAAAATTGCGCTGCATCTTCGCTGTGCAAATTGCGATTCTCGCAAGTTTGTTGATCTTTCTATCTTTTCCAATTGAGCTTGCACCGGCATTTATATGCATATTTAAATTTATATGCAGTTCATTGTTGGAGTCATTGTCAACTTCATCAAGCTCTTCTTTTGTGGCCAACAATTCTGGACATATTAACATTTACCAAGCTGTCGCTGATGCCGCGGAGTTTCTTGCAGATATCCATGCTTCTGGAAGAAGCAAAGCCTTCCACTCTGAAAGGTTACTTTTATTGTTTTCAGTGTTCTCCTGATTTGAATGGTATGCATATTTTGTTAATATTTCTTCTCAGTGTTTTCATTTATTCAAAGCAGTATTTGTACATAATAATCAACAGCAATACATCTGAGCAGATTCTGGTTGATTTTAAAGTGAAGTATTGCCAATTTAAAATACTTCATTAATGTTTGGGCTGAGAACTTATAAAAAGGAAAAAAAAAAGTGCATGCGACACTCTGATTTTCCGAAATTTACGGGGAGCCTATCCAGAAACTACTAATACATTGTCGAGCTTTTATGCTAAAATTTGTTTTGAAGTACTATGTGCTCAGATGTGCTCAAAATCTTTTGGCGTGATTGATTGTTGCAAAAAAAGATGTCTGTTAAGGTTTTTTTTTTTGCGATATCAATTTTTGCTGTTGTGTAGCTAACCTCTACATTTTTTTCAACATTTCCAAAAAATCGTTGTAAGAATTAGCAGGCATTGAGCAACTGCAATACACCTGTTCACAAGGTCGTCGCGTCATACGTCTTTCTGAGTAGTTAAAGTTGTAGAAAATTTGTGGTATGGTGCCATTTAAAAAATTAGTTGGGAAAGGTTTATAATAGGAGTTTAAAATGCATTGCATCCTGTGAGATGATTCGTGAATGAAATCATAATAAAATTGCATTAGTCAGGTGACTCATCTGAAAAAATCGGCATTTTCAGCTGTCCGGCCCATGATGGAAAGGTTTCTAATTGCAGAAATGAGCAGAATGTGATTAAAACTCACGACATCCAGAACAAAAAAAACACAACAAAATTGTTGAAAATTGTTTCTACACAGTCGTCGACAAAGCCTGGTTGCATTATGTTATTGTCCAGCATTGATGCTCCTTCGGTATTTTTTCTGACTACAACTGCTGGAAATATTTTGTTCTATAATTGTTTCATTAATCCATTTCCAGTATCACTGTTTGGTTTATTCCAGTGTACAGACAATGTTTTGCTTGTCCATGCTTTCAATGAACGTTTTTTGGTTACCAAAGACAGCCTTTTCGGTACCGCGAATACTTCGCAAAATTTAACAATTGAACAGGCAGATATCAGCCGTTGTTATTTGGTATTATTTGAAAAAGTGAAGAGCTCTCTTACAAGGTTCTCGTCTTCAAAAATTTTTCACTTCCTAAATATAAGCAGTTTTATCGCTCTGATTTTTATTCTTGTAACTTATATGAAAGATTTTCAGGTTGCGCATGTGGTTGATTAACATTACTGTACTGAATTTTGAAGATTTAGGTACGTTTGGTTCATGTGTAAGAATCCATATAGACGAAATGTTTGAATTAGATGGAATATAGAGCGTATTAGTTCTGTATGTTCCTGGCTTACAGGGGATATTGAAGTCACTTCGCTTGTCAAGTATTCAGGTTCAGTAAGTGTGAAGAATGAAAACGAGGATTCTTCTAGCAGATTACATTTAACTACTAATCTGGTTTACGATGATCATGTTGTGCTGCCGGATGGTGTCTCTGTGAGCTTTCATTTTTTTTCTCCATCCATCTCAGGTTGCTTTATTGAGACAGAAAAATAAACGGTATTCTATTAATGCATCAACATTTTAACTCGAATTTCGTTGAATTAATATAATAGCTGTAGAAAATGTTCAATCAGTAAGCAGTTAGCTGATATTTCTTGCCGTAACGATAAGATTTAGCTGAGCAAGGTGCTCTACGTGTTTTAGTAGTTGAAATTGAAATAGAAACTAACCTCAAAGTTTGACATTGTGAAATAAAAGTGAAGTTTGCGTGATAGTAGTGAAACAAAAAAAAATTTAAGTGTTAGAGTAACATAGAAAACCACCAACGTTGTTGGTGTAATGAACCCTTGCTTAAGGTGACTTTGGTGGAGCCATCAGCAGGTCATCTTCCGTCGTCAAGTTTTTACCCCACATGCAGGCCACCTTATCTTTTCCTTTTGGCGTGCAGCGATGAAAATGTTCGATTTTATGAATGTTTGAGGATTCTTGAAAGTGATGGATCAGTTAGGTATAAATGGAAAACTTGGGGAATGATAAGCAATATCGTGGATTCGAATGTAGAGATGGATGGTGAAAATTCTATCTTTCATATCCTTCATTTTTAGAAGCAATCAATATTTTGCTTCTTATTTACTATGAATGAGCCACTCAATCATCAGAAGTTATTGTTTTAGGTCAAATATATTCTATATCAGCGATTCACAGTAGTCGATTTGCATGTGCCTATAAACCCGAAGGTAAAACAGCATCAATGAGTAACATCAAGGTTGACGTGCTTGAGTGTGAATCATCAGGTGGCGTTGAGTGGCTTTGTGAGGATACAATAACTGTCAGTCTTCGACACAAAATGAGGTTTTTTTTATTGTCATTTTGTTGACACGTCTTCGGTTGTTGTATGATGAGTGATTAAGAAGAAAAATATACAATTCAGAATTCTTTATATTCTTATTCTTTTTATTTTTAATAAACTTTTATGTTAAATATAAATAAAATTGGATTGAACTATCGTAGTTTTCAGTAAAGAATATGTCGAAGAGTATCTCAAGGAATCTGATACAGCACTTTCAGGTTGCTTAAAGATTGTATTTGAAGTAGTTAGAAGCATTGTAGCTGATTAGAAGTATGATTATGATCCATTGTAGCAGATGTGTTTGCTGATTTTTCAAGAATTACTCGGAGAGATATGATCACAAGTTCTCGAAGAAATAGGTGACAGAGTTATCAAAGATTCTATTATTTTACGCACGTTACTGGAATTTTGTATAGGCTTGACTAACGGTACCGTACGTCTGAAATGGGTATCTGCTGGAGATGGTTCACATATTCTCACGGTGGCTTTGGGTACATGCATCTTTTTATATGCTCAAGTATCCCAGGCTGCTGCACAGAGAAATATTGTAATGATGAAAGAACATGATGCACATCGTCGAGGATTGCTGAGAAAGTCTTCTTCACTTGCAAATCCGGAAACCATGTCAACTCGTCTGGTTAGTTTTCTAAGAGGTTTTGTTGTTAAGATTAATGAATGCTCTTTCTACAATTACTATATATATATATATATATATATATAGTACAGTGTGAGAATACGAATTTAACCTTTGAATGTTGAATCATTCTGGATTGAGTAGTTTTTTTTTTGTTCCTAGTTTGTTGATTACAAGATTTTGAATTTTTCTACTTTGTGATTCAATGATGGAAAGCAACAAACAATGTTACGGATTAATTTAATTTTTTTTCGAAATATACAGTGTTAAATAGTGAATAATTGTTCTAGTGAGAGTATAGCCCTGTTTTAATAATTGTTCTAGTGAGAGTATGTATGTATATATATACATTGTTTATGAATATTTGCTTGTTTTGAAATCTAGCTAGCCTACACTTTCATATTAAATTTTTCTAAACATGTTCAACAGCTCTGTATTTTGCAGAAGGTTAGTGACGAAACGTTCAATTGAATTGTCCTAGATTTATTGCTACAATATTTTAATTTTCAGGTACGATGGCTTTGCATACGGTTTTTACACTTGAAATCTGCTGATGGTTTACTACCTTCACCAACAACATTGAGTTGGGTTCGTGATGGTCTGCTGATTATTGGTATGAAAAGTGAAATGCGTTGTTACAGTCAATGGGATTTCAGAGCATTTCCCAAGCAAGAAAATCCCACCATGAGTCATTCTATGTTAGTTTATTGTAATCTTTCCAAAACTTGGTGAATGTTTCGATTCCTTCACTGATAGTTAATACAACATTTTCCAGAATCAAACCTGCTATTGCCAGTTTGGGTGTCTCTGCACATTCACATTCAAGTTTGGATCAGTTAACAAAGAAGTCTATGCAGGAGCGTGTTTTTTCCAATAAGCCAAAAATGTACCAAGATTTACTGCAAAGGTTTGTCTCTTTTCATGATCTCGGTCTTTTACTCTTCCCCGTTACATCTGTGACAATAATTAATCAATTTTAAGAATGTATTCGGCACCTTATGACTTGCAAACATTGCTTTTGAAAGACGAGCGTATACTTGAAGCTATCCGTGAAGAAGGTTTATTCGAAGCTGCTCGTTTGGCAAATCCTATTTTGCCGCAGTATCATCCAAAATTGCTTATTGAGCTGTTTAATTCTGGTAGAACCCGTGTGGTCAAAGCAATATTATTACATGTTTTGAAGAGCTTGCAGGTTATTGTTTTGATTATATGTGTGAACTATGCGTGCTTTATGAGAATAATTTTTATTATAGTATGACTACCACAACCTTTGTTTTGATTTGCAGCAGCATAATGTTTCAATACCAAACCCGTTGTCGCGTACGTCTTCAGTGTGCAAACTTTCATTTGTCAGAGGAAGCCTTAAAACAGAAAGTTCAGGCCAAGATACTGCGCGAGGATTTCCAAATACCTGTGACGATCCAAACTTGGATTATGGTGAACTTGATGGCATTCCACCATTACCACTGCAAGTTCTTTTATCCGCTGGTGATCCTTTTTCAGTGGCTAAAGAGACATCTGAAATATCACAAGTAATTTGCAGTCATGCATTTTATGTTTGCTGAATATAAGTTTAATTCAAATGTGAAATTTTTTTGAAACAAATGCAATTTTTAACGAAGGCACATTTTACGTCTGTATGAACTTTTTGAGGATAATAGTCTGGATGTTCCACTCGATTTAAACAGTGAGCCGAGAAAATCATGTCAGAATGCATTTTCTACGAGTGGTGTGTATACGGTTTCTGCATCAATGAGTTTCACTGCAAGGCACAATCGCTTATTGACAGAATTTCTCACCCATACTCATCTACCGGGTAAAAATTTGGTGTTTTACCCTTGTATGTTTCCAAGTGTTTCAAAAGTAATATTTAATTTCAGGTTTGTCAAGTGTTGATCAAATGCATCTTTTGTCAATTGCGGATACCTTAAGTCATTTTTCATCGGATATCATGGACAAAATGACGCTACCAAACTCAGGCACGTAATGATGTGTATTCTGTTTGAAGGATCCCGATTCTTTAAAAGAAAACAATGTAAAATATATGCTTGTATTTACAGCTTTTCAAGTAACTGAGGCCCGTATGATAAGCGATGCGGCAGTTGGCTACGCTACACCTACTATTGGATTTGAAACTGTTGACGAATGTGGACTGAGATATTTGATGGCCATGAAACAACATGAGTATCTGTTGTTGTGTCTACCGCTGCAGCAAAAGCATACCCTTCGCTCAAGGTATATTATATATATGCTCTATATAATGCTCATTTTAGGTGCTTTAAATGTGACACTTGCTGCTTTTTATTCAGTTTTCGTTAGCTTAAGTGAATCATTTCAGAGGGCTTTCACCGTCACAGATCATTTGGGCGTTGCATTCTGAAACTGAAACTGAATTACTTAATGCTATTCCATGCCTACAGAAATCGTATTTGTCATGGAAAGAATTGCGGGCTTTAGGAATTGCTTGGTGGTTAAAAAACACTTCATCGCTACGTGCAATAGTTGAGAAAGTTAGTTGTTTTTTTCTTGAATCGTTATACGGGAAACAAGGACTTGGTGTTTTGCTTCATATTACCGAATTACAGTTAGCCAAAGCAGCCTTTCAAAAGAACCAAGATCCACTCGATGCATCTCTTTATTATCTCTTGTTGAAGAAGAAAAATCTACTTACACATTTGTTTAAGGTAAGTTTCGTGCAACTTCGACAATAAAATGAATCTTAATCTCAGAATCTTCTTGTATAATTTTTTTATAGACCGTTAAGGATGATAAAATGTTGGATTTCTTCATGCACGATTTTAACGACGAGAAGTGGAAGAAAGCAGCTTTAAAAAACGCCTTCATACTGATGGGCAAGCAACGATTTCAGCATGCTGCAGCATTTTTTTTATTAGCTGGATCTATTAAAGATGCCATACAGGTCCGAGTTTTCGTAACTATTATATTTTCAGTTGTAATTTTTGTTCACTTTTTACTTTTTTTAATGCTTTTATTTATAGGTTGTATTGAGAAAACTTCAAGATCTGCAACTTGCTATAGTAATGGTACGCATATGTGACATAAATTACAAAGAGCAGGGTAATTTACTCAGGTCATTGCTTTGTAAAGAAATTTTCGGCACTGAAGTTACGGATATAAATGAATTTGATGACTCATTTAAAGCAAATAGGTATGTTTCTCTGGTTTTTTCTTATATAATTCGTATGCATCTTATGACAAAACTACCGTTTCAATAAAGCAATTTTGACAGAAATCCTTTTGTTCGTTCGATGGCTTATTGGCACCTGAAAGACTATGTTCGAGCAGCAGACACGTTGGTTGGTGAAGCAGGTCATGTTCTTATGGATGCTTCAGTAGAATATTCCTTGCCCGATATCTTCAACTTCTATTCATATATACGTATTCATCATTTAGTCGTTCGACAAAGACTTTTAAATGCTGGAATTCAGGTGTGGAAAATTGGTTTTTATTTATTTTATTGATTCTGTTATCACTGTGCAAAAAGCAGTTGTTTTTCGTTATTTACATAAATCACGTTCAGTTTCAGTTAGGTTCTACTGATAAGTTCTTAGCAGTCGCAAAGCATCTTGGATCAATGATCACACCTTCTGAGCGCAGATTGTATTTTCGAACTGCAAGTGCTCATATGGCATCTGGATGTCCCTTCCTTGCACTTGATGTTTTGGCACGCTTGCCAAAAAATCTCACCGTAATGGATTCATTGTCGCTGTTGCCCATAATTGATAAACTTGTGAGAGTTTGACATTCATCATTTTTTTTGAATTGCTGATAAAGTAGAGTAAAATTATTGCTGTTAAATTTAATCTCACATGTTGTGTTTTTGAAACTGTAATTCTCAGAAGACTTAATTAAATTGGTTGATGTAGTCGTTAATAAGTGTGTGTTAGCGCCTGCCATAGTGCGAATATGACTATCATTGGAGACATGCTTAATTTGGTTTTCACTTTTTTTATCATGATGCGGAAAGAAAATTTTTTCTAGCAGCCGGCTTCTCCAATAAATGATGGTTCACTGAATAATCGAACAAACATTATTGACTGGAATCCACCATCATCTGTTCATGTAGATGAACCGAATTTGCAAATGAAGGATGATTCAGAGGCATTAGTTGAATTTGGAATGCAGAAGGAAAACACTGCTGAAATTATTACGGACGATTCTAATAGAGTTCGTTGTGCAGAAAATTACATTGTTTCCGTAGTTTGTATCATTAGAAATGTGTTTGGGCTACCTATTGTTCTGGTTTGCCTGGTATTGACCATTCACTTTATTATCATACCACTAGCTAATTATTCGGTTTAGGCGGGTGAGGGTGTCGCAACATTGGATGTCATAGCGCAACATATGAAGTTCAGTGCGACGTTGCGGCTTTTACTTGAAGAGTTATCCGCTTTAACAGGTGCTTTTGAAGTGGACGGTGGACAGCTGAAGTTGCAAGTTAGTCGTTATTAAAGTCAGTAGTGCTTTCTCATGTCTTATTTTATTGTGGAGTTGTCCATAAAAACTATTCTGGTTTTGGACATTTTCACTCTTTTAGCTGCTTAATTGGTTAGAAGCAAGCGTGATCGTGATGCAGAAAATATGTGGTTATCGTAATGACTGTAGTAGTATGAAGCTCGAGGATTTTGTTGAAAAAGTGGGTGAATTCAGCGAGGATACAAGGTATTGTTCCGAAATTTTATTCATAAACAGTTAATATTTGAATAAGGTCTTTTTCTCGTATTATTTTATGTCGTACCTTTTGTGCATTACCTCAATTACTGATACAGGCATTCTACGGGCATTCTGTCTTTAAAAGATTATTTTATTCTAATAAATTGCTTCCACTTTCATTTTGAATTCACTTCTGGATACCAGTTGTAGTGATGCATCTTTTTGAAAACTAAATTTTGTAGTGGTGATATCTCAGTGACTCTTCATATGGATAGAGCAAACACGACTCGTTCTCAATGTGCATTGCATTATAAACATTGGTTATCTACTAAGCAGAAGTTGCTGCTTGTTTGTATATCATACTGCACTCTGCACATTTCTCAGAGTCATCGTGTAACCGCTGCTTTAATGGAACTTCTTTTATTGCAAGCAGAAGTACAGCAAGGCCATAGACGATCGGAGCTCGTTAGTGGTAATGAATTTTTCATTTAATAAGATGTACTGTTGCATTGTATTACTAAAAATCTAGAAGTGATTCAAGTTCTTGAAATTATTCCGTTGTATTGATTTATGATCCTTTAAATATCAGTGCTGTTTATTAGAAGCCTCAATTTCAACTTTCTCCGTAGAATCAAAAAAACTAGTTCTGAATGAACAGGTTTTTTCTAATTTTCTTCGCGTAATTTTATATGTTAAAGCATTTGGAGGTATTTTGCAGGATCTTTAACAATCGTGCATTCATTTCCGCTTTTGTTTTCATCGGCTGCACCACGTGAAATATTTCTTTCACCGCTCAGTTTTGTAAAAAGTCTGTGTTCTGATATTTTGCTGACACTTGTTGATCTCTCCGAACCACCTCATACCGAAAGTTCTTTGACTAAAGTTAGTTGTTTTAACAAAAACTTGTACAAGGTATTAGAATGTTTGTTATCTTTCATGTTGCCATCAGTTCCCTTCGTCGAAAGAAGTAATATTTTCAACCAATTCTGTGTCGTGCAATTCTCTCTGGCTAATGGATGAAAAAAAAGACAATTTTTTTTCTATAAGAAATAACATTTCATCATTTGATTCACTCTTTTGCTCCGCATTATTCCAACGATTGCTCTTTACATTTCTACGTTGCCTCTGAATGATTATTCATAAATCTTTATTTACAGGCTTGTAAATTGTACAGCTTGTGTCAAGGATTATCCTCATGTTTGTACCAGTTACTTTGCAGTTTCAGTAGTGTATCTGAAAGCAGTATTAGGTATGGTTAAAATGTATTCATATTCACTTTATTAATAAAAAGTATAGAGCGATGCGGTTATTAGAGGTTGTTTGTAGGGGTTTTGTTGGATCGTTTTTTATAAAAGATATTCGAAGGAAACGTTGTAGAAAATAATGTTTATCCAGGGTAGTAACTGCAAACGATGATTTTGAAGTGACCACATCACCTTCAAAATGGCCAGGAGTGGACGTTTTGCTGACCATTTTAAATCGAGAAAAGGATGAAGGAGCTCTGCAACTTAGGCTTCTTGTGCTTCAAACTTACACCGCAGTGAGTTTTATGATGTGAAACATAATTTTTGTTGTTCCATCTAAATTTATTGATTTGCAGGTTCCCTAGTGTATCCAAAAATTCCGAGATGAACAACCTTGTGCGATGCTGATTTAAAGTATTTTCAGGTGTTTGCTTCTCTTTTTGCATATGCTTTTGCTACTTATGATGCAAGGTGGTTATTTCGACTAGCAGCTCGTAACATCGATGCTAAAGAATTTGGTATTTTATTCGGTGGAGGTAGAGAAAAAAGGCAAACAGAAACCTCTTCTAAAGCTCCTGGTATGTTTGATTTTTTTACGCTCAGTAGGTAGATGTTTCTGTAGCGTTCATAATCGCAGTTCAATTTAGGCTCAGCCGTGAATTGGATGACTGCAGTGCCAAAAGTTTTGCAATCTAATGGAATTCATATAAAGTCCGGTAGTAATAATGTCTCTGGCGATTCTGCATCTTTTCAGGGTAGTTTCGATACTAAGGTGATTTCTTTCAATTTTTTACAAACAATGTGTCCTACTGATATTATATATTAATAAATGTTTGGTTGAGGTGAGTGAAGTTGAAGCAACTGCCAAATCTCGCCATGGTTTTTCAACAAATTTATTGAGCTCTTTTGAAAAACAAGCGGCATATGAGTGGATACCTCCAAAAAAGAGTGTGATACAATTCTTCGCTGAAAAGGTATTTTGATGATCTAAAATTTTTCTTAAGCTTATTTTAGAAATTTTGGAAAATTGTTATTTTATATTGGTCTCTAGTTACTTTTGGCTACAATTCAGAACATAATCTGGAGTTTGTCGTATTGTATTTTATGTAGGACTTTTTTCTTCTAGCCGGAATTGCCTGAAATCTTGAGTGAATGTTGTGATTCGGACGAGGAACATCATGAATCATCGATTGAATTAGAACAGCAAAAAAGGAAGCAAGGCAGTGATTCGGAAGGGTTTGCTTCGTGGCTTTTACGTTTAGCTCTGATTCATCAGCAGTTATATCGAATGAAGTCTTTTTTGCAGCTTGCAGGCTTAAATTATTCAGGTAATTTAGCCCTTAATTTCTGAACATTTTTTATCAAGTTTCTCAAAAAATAATCAAAAAAGAAAAATTTGTAGAATTGCCAGCTTTATTGCCGCGTACAAATGCTGTCTTCAAACTAATCGAGAATTGGGCTAAGCAACTTGAAGATCACTTATGTGCTATGCCAAATGGATGCCCTTCTGACTTGCTTCCAACTTTATCTATTAAAAAAGATAATAGCAACCCAGGTCCACAACATTCAAGTGTTTAACAGGACATGTTTGTCAAACTTTCCAAAATGTATCTAGGAAGAAACAAATGAAGTTCGTAGGTGCTTTTTGGTTGTGTTTATGGATTAAAAGACGTCAGGAGAATGCAGTTATTTTTGAATTATTGTTTTTCTATTTGCTTTTAAAACTGTTAGAACTTTGTGTGTTTCATTTCTACGAGCATTTGTATCTTTTATTTCCAGATATTGATCTTGTACATTTTAGAATCGCCTCTCAAGAAATATGATGTCCTGATGGAAACAAACAATACACCTTTCGAATGTGCGGATCCATCTATATTGCCTATAAAAAGGATTTGGCTTTATCTTATTCATCAGGATCATATTTTGCCGTTTTTCATCAAGCATATCTTTGGCTCGGGCAGTCAGCAGGTTTTTTGTTTATTTAGATTACATAAATTTTGACTGATTTTTTCGAAGTGTTTTTTATGTTTGCCGTCTTATATTTCATGTTGAGGTTCAGGGTGAAGGTTTTCTTGGGGAAGGTTTGGACCATCTGGAAAACAAAGGTTCCATTAATGTATTCAAAATTGTACAGCGCGAGCATGAACCTGTCGCAGCATTTTGTTGCAGTGAGGTTAGTAGTTAATTCTTACTCAGTCTACGAGTTTCGTACTTTTTATGATGTAGTAAATTACACTTTGATCCAAATTAAGAACCGATAAGACGTTTTTTTTTTCATTTTTATAGCTCTATTTTTGCTTAATTTTTTATAACTTCATTTTTTTTTCAAATTTATAATTGTTTCTTGTTTCTCAGAATTATTGTGGGCTGTTTCCTTACATTTTGTTTTTCAGTAACTATTGAATCATGGAAATCTGATGATCATTTGATTTCTTTTCTGCATTAGTAAGTCTCTTTTTTGTTTTCAGGTGAGACCCGGTTGGTTAGTAGTTTCAAATACACGAGAATTACAAGAAATGAACATTACAGCATTGTTTGATAGCGCGAAAAACTTGAAAAATTCTTCTTGGTTGCTCAATCGAGCTGAACTTGATCTTGCGCTTGATGGAATCAAAAAGGATGTATTTAAGGTATACATCTATAGAGTATCACACTGTTCGCTCTTGCTTAGGAGTTCGATTGAAATGCTGTTATTCAATCCTAAATCCTTGTTTATGTAGCACTGAGTAGCGCCTATCCTCACTTTCAATGAAAGAATGATATGCAAAAAATTCCCAGATTTCAAAGATTTTTAAACTAAATTATTGCGAACAAAGTTGTTTTGCATCGAGGTTCTTTTTTGTATAATAAGTGATTAATAATGTGTTCTTCAAAGAATAATATTGAATTTTGTGAGCAATTTTTATGAGGCTTGCAGGATAACGATGATTATCAATTAATAACTGGAAATGAACAACAGACCGCATCCATAAATACGGTAAGCTCTTCTGTTTGTTTCAATATCACCACATTTTTTTTGATTTCAATTTCGCGAAAGATATTCAAGTTTCTATGGATTCTCCTTCATTTATTGGGCTTAATCTTATAGTTTATTATTTGGTAATATATGTAAATCTTTCCATTTATTGTTGATAGAACTCGGAAGGCTTTGAAAAGTTATGTGAATTACAAAATGTTCTGGATGTTGAGCGGCATAGGGGTATTTTGGATGTTGACTTTGTCGAAAACTCTGCCGCTAAATTCTTCAAATATGGTACAAATATAAAAATTGTGTCAGGAAAAAGTAAAAACTTATGTTGAACATATGTGGACACACGCATTTGTTTGTTAATGTGATCATAAAGTGCTGTAATCAACCATTTTTATTTTTGAATATAAGAAAAAACACATACTGCAGATGTATAAGAGGCAAATTAATGGAATACGACGACTTGATTCTCATCCAACAATGCCTTATTGTACGTTTTATTTCTGTATAATGAGTTGTTGAATTTTTATGTCATTAATCTTTTCATTGTATGTTACATTCGTCGATGTTTATTTAGATTACTAATGTGTTTGAATAAGTACAACTTAAATTACTCGTTAAGTAGCAGGCACTATTGATTATTGATGACAGTTTGTCATAATGATCTCACAACTTGGAAAAACAGCTATGTTTTTGATTTCGATTTTTATGTAGTATTTTGCAGATGTAAGTGGATCATCGGATGGCTCAATACGGTTGTGGGAGTGGGGAGTTGGTCAGCCAGTTTTAACACCTCGCATAGCTGGGCAATATGCCAAAGTTTGTTTGATTCCATAGATTTTCCTAAACTGCTTTGTAAATTACTACAGTTCCTACTTACACCAGGTGACGAAAGTGTTATTCTCTGATAATGGGAGCAAGTTTGCGTCGGTTGATAACGACGGAGTATTATGTTTGTGGCAGACTACCCAAGGATTACCAATTAAAAAACCATTTTTCGTTAGTTTTTTTGATTCATAATAATGCCGTTATTCTTCCACCAGCTATGGCTGTAATTGTTTTCATTTTTGTTTAAGAGTCAGAAATGCCATTCTAAATCCGCAGCAGATGTTCGGTTTCTGGATTCCACTTCTTCTGTTCTGGTTACTGCGGGACTTGGATTGTCCGACGAAAACGTTAGCATTTGGGACACTCTTATGCCACAATCAAAATCACTGATTCACACCTGGACAGCACATCCCGAAGGATCAACTTCTGTGATATACTTATCGTCATATCAGGTTTTAATGTTCTTTTATTTTTTTGGTAACATTAATTGCTTACTGAGAAACGAAGAATGTCGGTAGGCTGAGAATGGAATTTCAGCCGAGGTGTGGTTTCGTATCAAGTTTTTTAAAGAAAAGCTGTGGGTTGGAAACTCATTTCCCACGAAAGTTAAGTGTGTGATAAGTCTGCTGATATTTTTCGGAAAACAATCGTTATTTAAATATTTTTTTTCATTTCTTGGAAAAAGATAGTTATTTACTATGTATAGAGTATTATATCGGGCGGACGCCATGGAGAATTGTGTGTGTGGGATGTGCGACAACGTCGACTACGTACTTCTGTGAAGTGTTTCGAAAATTCTTCTGTCAAATGTCTTGCGGGCGATCCATTTCAGCAGGTTATTGTTGCTGGATCGAGTGATGGAGATATAAAGGTTGGTGATTATTCATAAGGGAACGTTGAAAGATCTAGAAAAAGAATGAATATAACAAAGATGCTTGCTATGAGACGAAAACTTTGATTCAATATTTCCGAATCGTTGAGCGATTTTTGTGTTTCTTTTGCTCATTATTTTTGATTAGTTTTGCTTTTTAAAACTTAATTGGTAAGGATAAATTCGATAGGTATGGAGCGCCGATCTTGTACCACATCTTGTAACTTCGCTTGATGGCGAACACGTCAATCGAGGTGGATTCAGCTTGCGTCAAGTGGCTTCAGCAGTGCAAGGAGTGCAGCAACTATATATTGATCCTGAAATTCGTCTTTTTTCGTGTGGTTCCGACTGCTCGCTTAAAATACGTTCTTTAAGTACTGTAACGTGAAGAATCTTTTAGTATCCAGCAAAAAAATTTTATATTGTTTGATGAGATTAGTTGTTGATCGCTTTATCTCTGCTTTATAAATGGAAAAGTGGAATATTCAAAAGTATTGAGTGATTAGTAATATTATGCGGTGTGGTTTGGTGGTTATTGAATTTTATAATGACACAGTGAGTCTGATGGAAGTGAACCAAGATCGTCCAGGAAATGCTGCAGCGGTTTCTTTCATTTTTTATAATTCACATAACTTATCTTATTTACTTCACATTTATGTTTTATAAAAACAGGGGCATTATGTAATGTGAGCGTTTTCTATTGCAGTGGTTCTTGTAGTGGAAATAATATATGATTTTGAAATGTTTCCATATTATCTTTACTACTCTTTGCAGTCATTTCTTTGCTGATGGTGTCATTCGTAATGAATTTTCTTCTAAATGTATGAAACAAAGTTTGTACATTTCATGTGCTTATGTTTTTTAATGAGCTCTTTGCGATATAATGCTCCGTCTTATGTTTGTCCACAATCCATCAATTCATTCCTTTCATTGTCGTTACTAGAGTGGTTGTGTTATTAGGATTTTTAAAAATATGTTAAACTATAAGTGATTTATGTTCAGCAAATTTTCTGTAGCAGTGAAGCAATAAATTCAGCTTAGGAAGAATAAAAAGATATTTAGAGAAAACGAAAAATAATGCTACTTGCGCAGAATTCCTGTGCTGCACTTTTCACATTCTATTTTGCTTGATTTCAGGCGTCATCTATTTGCATAGCATTATTTACTATAGAAATCCTCTTAGATTTGCAGATTAAACGACAAAGAAAGTACACGTTTGTTTTTTTGTGCATAAGAAACACTGCAGTGCCAAGGCTTAACTTTTTGCACTTTATGCACGCTGAACTGGAGTTTACTGTCTTAAACATCAAGATAATTGTTTCTTATCATGGTATTTAAAATTTTTGGGGAATCCCATTATTGCATAGAAGTTGGGCGACATAAATCTACTATTCATGAGTAGGAGGCGTGGTAATGCATGCTGGATTTTATGCAAGCGAAAGGGTGGATGGTCCGCGTGGCTAGCGACGTGGTTTCTTTTCCGAAAATTCATCTTTTGCAGCAGAAGCGGATGATAAATGCTGTTGTAAGTCCGGTATCGCGCTCCGCGTATTGCTTGTGTAGGAGGCCCGATTGGTAATGTGTGGGTCGGCTCTCTGGATCCTTTTTCTATTTGTATAAGACATGGAGAAGTGGGATTCATGTTTTCCAGTGGTCAGAGAAAAGTCATTGTCGTGACTGGCATTTTTAATAAATGTTGGCTTTCGTCTGAGATACCGTTGATTGTATTATGTGATGTGTACTGAGCCATATTGCCAACTCGGTGCACTGAAGCAGTTTAGGGACTGTCACTAATTAACTTCTGAGTTAACCTGTATATTAGGTTGGTGCTAGTTTGAAATATTGTAAATGGCGTACTTCTTACATGTAAATTTTTTAGCTGCTTTAATTGTACGAATATGAAATGCTGCGTATGTTGAAAGGATGGATGACCCAAGTGAACGAACTTGCTATGTATGTAGTCTACATGAAAATGTCACTGAGGAACTTTTGAAAGAGCTGTTCAGCCAGGTATGTTATTTTTTTATGTTTTCATTTATTAATTATGCGAAATCAAATAGTGTTTAGATCCTTGATGGTGTTATCGTGCACCGGGTTGACCTGCATTTTCTTTGAAATAGAATCAAAAGAATATTTTTAGATGGGGCCACTTGATACAATCATCCTACGTGCGAGCACTGCTCGTGATTGTGGTTCACCACATCGTTATGCATTAGTGGTGTTCAGGCATGAATTGAGTGTACCTTTTGCTTGTGAAATGCTTGATCGAATTGAACTTTTCAACAAGCAAATTTCGGTTCGACCTAAGCAAGGCACTCGGCAGGTGGGCTTTTTACACTTTCTGTAATGTAATTATTTTGCATAGTCAGACTTTCAAATGTTGTTATTCGTTACTCCGTGTTTACTGTTCCTGTGTGAAAACTGTGATTCTTTAAGTATCTCTGCATTGCAATGTTCCTGTTACTCCATATATTTAACTAAGTATTTTATGTTTCGGAAATCAATGTTGTGAGAGCAAGAACAAGAACATTTCGTGAATTTTCTATGCGGCTGTGACACGTTTGTTACCGTAAATAAACTGAAGTTTTCGGCATCATTGCTTTGATATTGTATGGTATAGATGGGAACTTCGCTTAACTCTTTGCAGGCACTACAGTACTGGACCACTTGTTCTGTTCCAGCGTTTCATAATTCGATTTCTTATCCGTCTATGTCGCGAAATTATTCAGATAGCGGTTTATTTGATACCTATAGACGTAAACAAAATGATAGTAAAGAGTATTATGTAAAACGCATTTGCGAAGATAAGTGTGGTATGAACATTTTCGCTGTATTTACTGCTGCGTGCTTATAGAATGTTGAGTTGCGTTGAAAATGAGGATTTATTTTACTTTGGAAAATTTGGAACAGTTTTTCTTTTACTTTTATCATTATAAAAAATGCATCTTGTTCTGCTGTTTCACATATACATTTCCCATTTCGTTTTTTATCGTTGAGTGAAAGTATTACATTGCAAATGTATATTCCCTGATAAAATTACTTAGTATTGATACGATCCAATTTTGAAGAAAAAACCGACAGTAAAGACATATAAAAAGTTTGTTTTCTATTCTTATAAACCGTCATGTTTCGCCATGTGAAATCGAGACCTTCGGAGGTCAGTCTCCCTGACAGATGCAGTGCTTGTTCAGGTAAGTTGTTGCTATTGTCTCTACACGCTTCGATTTTCGAGATCTATCTGTAGTGAGATGAAAAGAGCGAAGGTTTTGTAATAATTCTTAGCAAGCTTGTTATAGATTAATCTGGTTTAAAATCTTCAAAATTTGCTTGTCTCTGTTCCGAACTGTGCAGCGATAGCGAGCGAAGTGCATGTTCAATGAGCACTATATAACGCACTCAAACTATTTTTCTCATCTATCTCCACCACTCGTATCGTATTTATTAGCTGATCTGTGAGATCTACTTCACAAGTTCTCTGACTTCTTGATACCTTTTTTTGGAAAAAAACCATTTTGGCCATAGTAATTCTAGGACAAAAAAGTGGAGTTATAAATGATCTAGAATGTTAATTTAAATTTATTACTTATCTGCCGCAAATATTACCTCCTTTTAAGCCGTATCTTTTACATTACGATTATTTTCTTTGTAAGCGTACTTGCCGGCTCCTCATCTAGACTCTCCTTGTGGTTTCCTAGTTATTGGTATAAGGATGGTTTTGATGTTTTTTTTTTATTTTTTCTTGGTATTATTTAGTTTATATTTTTCTTTCACTTTAATTGATCCTATAATTTTTGTAGAATCAGATAATATAGCTAGTCCAGCTCATGTTATTCCTGAATGGTATTTTTTATTTGCTTTTTAGAGCAAATCTGGAAAATAAACTTCAATTATCCCTTAGAACCCTCGAAGTACGCTGGCAGCATCGAAACCAGCACCCTACGATAATGCGGAGAATACCTCAAATTTTCCACAAGGAAAAGCGGAGACTGGTTCGACGAAAATAATCTAGGCATGCAGGTCCTTGCTAGTACCAAGGAGAACCACTAATTTCGCTCAGTTTACTGTGTTAAAAATGCAGCTCTTCATCCGGCAAGCAGCAAACTTCAACAAAGAACAGAAAGTGACAATTATCTGCAGATTCAGGTTTCTACAGAGGCTTCCAATAAGTTCTAAAAAAGGCGCTTGAACCCATCCATCGAATTGTGAGTTTTTTACTCAGTATCTTCCCTTTACAAGCAAAACTTCTATCCCATGTCATGTAGTCAAAAGCTCAGCTATTCAGCAGATTCCTCAACAAAATTTCAATACTGGACTGATCATATGCGGTAACCTTGTTGAGAGAATCGCAGTAGCTAAACTCGTCGAAGTAACTCAGAAAGGATAATGAATCAGTGAATGAATGGTTAATACAGTTTGTATGCCAAATGTTTTATTCACGTTAGTTCAGTCAAATTGGGACGGATCATAGGTCAGCAGTCGGCAAGTAATGGGTATAAAGGAATTCTGAGGTTACGAGAAAGGGGAAAAAATACAGTGATTAATTTTGTTTTAGCTTGTTTTGTGTTGCTTCTGTTGCACTGTGGATCATTTACAGCTTCTTTGACCTCTAGAAATTCAAGGTTATACTGACCTCATTTTCTCTAGAGTTAGTGAAATGTGAATTTTTGACAAAAAATGTTTCCGGTTTTTGTCGACATTAGTTTCATTCACACTGTCTTCACCATTTACATACACAACAGCTGTCACAAAAAGTAATAATTTTGTTTTAGCTTGTTTTGAGTTGCTTCTGTTGCACTGTGATTGAATTGGTCCTCGGTTCGATTTCAGTATTTCCTTCCGCGACCAGGTTAATCGCCTTTGTTTGTGGGTATCTGCCCAAGCTTTTGTTCTGGCGAGTCCACGTTTCCAAGTAGAATATAGGTCAGTGTCAGTTATTGAACCGTGACACTGCAGTAGAGCAATTCAACTTTTGGACCGTTGGAACTCCGAACTTTCGGTATTGGACCGTTGCTGTTCGTTAGGTTTCTTGGGACGTGGTAGAGTGAGTAGTCTGTGGCGAATTGTATAGAGAGATTGTATCGAGCTTGGACAGGTACCCTCAGACTTGGGTAATTAAACCTTTCTTCGGTTAGAATAATAAACAATGACGAGTAAGCAATAGCGAATACAACATATAAAGAACGTGTCGAATAGTAATTGGTGGTAAATCCAAGGAAGTTATGAAGAATTGTCGTCGTCGATTCTAGAAGTGATTTGGTAGAAAGCACTGATGCGGAGTTACAATCCAATGTTTATATATACATCCTTCCATTGACGTGAACCAATCAGATCGGAACACACCGTACTTGACGACGTTGGGCAGAAATTCATCGTAAATTTGGAATTTCGGCGCCTGGCGACGTAGACAGGAGCACATCATAAACTGATATCTTGATTCTTGTGGCTCCATCATTGCCGTTTTGGTGGCAATTCCCATAACTTGATGGAGGACAAAAAATTCAATTATTTCAATCTATTCTAGAGAAAATTTGCTTCCCGATTTGCACACAGCTGCTTGCACTAATTCTTCAAACTAGAAATTTTTTGTCATTTGGAGATTTTTTCTTCTTAAATTTAACTTAAAGTTTTAAAAGTTTACAATTTCAGTTTAATTCTAGCACGGGGAGTTAAAGAGGAATTCCTTTTTCTGCAAGCAGTGAAGAATTGAATAAAAATGATGATAGTTTTTTTGTATATATAAATTATTTCTGAGCTGCTCGAAATATGAGGTAAGGTCGAAAAGTACCATTATAAAGTGTTTTGCGTTGTAATATTTATTTCCTATCTGACAACATTTTTAGAGTTTTCGCATTAATTTTTTCGTCGAAGAGATTGGAGATCCTGGCAGAAAAGAAATTATGGAAATGAAAATCAAATCCGAATACTCTATCGCTTCTTGAGGGCAAGAGCGAATAAAAAGCAAGATTTGTGCTTTTGAATGAAGTAGAAATGTCCACGAATTTTTTTCCTAAATAATATTAATGGAACTTTCCGTAACACAGCACAAGTAGCAAAATTTGTCGAACTCATTACTTCCTGCATTTTCTATGGCGGTGGAACAATTTGACCGCATGAAGCAAATCAATTTTTTTTGGACATACTAAAAAATCCTCAAAATAAAATTTTTGCCAGTGAATAAAAGTATTGCTAAATATTTTCATGCTTTCTTGGTTTAGTTGGATTAATTCAAACAATTAAGTTACCGTGCTTCGGTGCAGTATGACTAATATGGATTGTCTTTTAGTTGTTTCAATTGTTTCAGCCAACAGCCCATCTGTTCAAAACCATCACATCTAGATTTCTATGTCATTCATCTTTTCCTGAAGAATCAGGCCTTCTTAGTTCAAAATTTTTATCCTGTATTTATTAAAATTTTCAATGTTCTACATTTGCCCTGGTCAATTAATTACTGATAATGCTGATTCTCAAAACAAGAATTTTCGAATCAATCAAGGTCAAAAATTTTGATCACGGGAAAAACTCTTTTTATGAAAGTTTCAATAATCTCTCATAATATTTCGGACTCCTGAATCCAATCTTTTGCAGGAGCTTCCTGTTGGAGGTATTTTGCAGAGCTTCCTGTTGGAGGCAAATTCCACTTAAATTGGTATTTTTTTTGTGAAGCATTATTTATAGCCATTGCATCCCGTATTTCTCTCTGATATTTTCATATAAATGATTCATCGCTGTGATACTGACCCTTCACTAATGGTTTCAAATCTGCACATTTTTTTGTTGCTATTAGTGGAACAGTTTCCACATCATTTTCTGCACTTTCGGTTTCATCCAAATATTATAAAACATCCCGAAAGAATAGTTTAATTTTTTCAAGATTAAACGGTTACTTTATTCAGTGGATTAATGTTTAGCACTTTTCAGCATCTTATAACATTGAGATAACGTTAGATTTATATCATATCACCTTAGCATGACAATGCGAAAAATTAAATGAAAGTTAATAATCCTCTGTTTGAAAAATCTTCTGAAACACAATTTTTTTTCTGGTAGCTTCATGCTGATATTCTTAGGCTGAAATGAAATTATGTCTCAAAAATTATTCATCAGAAATAAAGTCAGCAGGTCTTTAGATACATAGATCGATGATGCAACATTTGCTGCATCATACTGACAAGTTAGCGTGTGATAATTCTATTTAAATGTAATTAACTTGTCATAGACCACTATGTTTGATGGGAAACGATACAACGCGAAGCAAAGTTGAACCATTTGATTTGCTTATAAACTTGCAATCCGTTACTGTTTGGAGGGAAAATACTTGCAAGCGGTAAACTTATACATGCTGTTGGTCATCATGCCAAATACAACGTGGAAATTCTTTTCTTTGGCTTTGATAGCACAGTGTTTTATGGATTTATCATTGCTATATCAAACTTGGACGTTCCTTCGAAAATCATTGAGGATTACTTTTATGCTAGGTAAGTCTACGGCGAGGGCAAAAGCTTCTTCAGAATTCAATTAACGCAAAAATCGGAAAGGATTGAGTTCTTCACCGAATAGCGTGAGAAATTCTTTTATATCTTGTTGAATGACAATGATTCTAAGACAATGATCTGGAAATGAAAAAGTAAGGCTTCTTTAGGCTTTCGATTGAGGCAAATATCCATCTATTGTAATGAAAGCTAATTCGAAAAGGTTCATTTTTTTAAATTTTTTGCATGCTATGAATTATATAATAAATTTTTGCGATTATGAAACGATGTAAAATTTAAAAACTTTTTTGGTTATACTAGGTCTCTACTAAAATATGAATGTTCAATATAAAGCTTTAATATAATGCGCTGGCAGAAACGGCTGTGCGAACGGTTGCTTCTGTACATCAAATTGAGCCCTTCTTGTTCTAGAGAAAACCATTCTTAATATAATTCTTTTCAATTGACGATTATTTCGAACCGTTCATTTTACTTCTAATGATAACCATCTTTTTTTGCCAACTTCTTATTTCTTAAAAGGTGCAATTCACTTTCTGAATAATAGACCAAATAAAAATCAAAAAGTGATTTTTATTAATTTCAAGTATGATTTTGGCTCATATTATTTCACTCTTTATGCCTTCATCCTAAGTCGGCTTACTTAATAGCGTTTGAGCTTGTATTTCTTTCAAAATCTCAACGGAAAATCCAACGCTTCAACGTTGTTATTGTTATGTTTTCCATTCCATTTAGAGTGGAAAAACTTTAAAGTTAAGAATTTAGATTAAAATTGTTCAGCTATATGTGTTTTCAAGGCTTTGTCTCTTGAGATTTCAGTTAAATAAATTACACCAAAACTTTTATTTATTAGGACTCTTGTGGAATGTCGCGGTTTGGGTAGCGCTGATATAGTTGTTTGCGGAAGATTTATCTCTCTTGCTCTCTCTCTCTCTTGGGTAACTCAAACTCGAACTTAGGTAATTAAACCTTTATTCCGGTAGAATAATGTACAAGGAATGCGTTAGCAATATGAATAGGGTATACAAAGTGATGATTCGTTCGATTCCAGTTGTGAACTGGGTAAAACTCCCTTCATCCCAATGATCCTTGAACCAAGCTGGATTCTCGATAATGCTATTTAAACAAAACAAATTTCCATTTTTGTTTTTACGTTGCCTGAGAGCTGCCAGATTTTGAAAGAGTAGTATATAGATCCATTACGATTCCAGTTAATAAAGGAGTAAAACAAAGGGACAATATTTCTCCACTGCTGTTTTCGGCCTGCTTAGAAATGGTGTTACGAAAAACGAACTGGAATCGTAATGGAGTTGTAGAAGTGGGTGATTTCCGTTGAGCAATTCGTATTAATGTTCCTCAGAAGTTCAATGTACTGATTGTCGACGCCTTGTTCTATTAAAAACTGCAGTATTCCTTTAAATTCGATCTTGTCGAAAGCTTTCTTGAAATCGACGAATACAAAGCATGGTGGGAGCTTGTACTCCCTGGAGCGCTCGAGCAATTATGTTAAGCAGAAGAGATGACCTCTAGTGCTGAATCCTGTTTTTTCTATCTCTGCCGTAGTTAGCTTAATATCATTATCTTTTTCTAAAAGTAATTTTCAAAAGAAAAAAAAGACAAACGATCTCTCGCCAAAGCCTTTCCATCATTTCAGCATATTTCAAACATTTGCGCCTTTTTTCTCATTTATCTCTGTTTCTCTTCCATTGCTCCGCCTACTTTTCCGGTTTTCTCTGAATGTACTGAACTTTGTCCAGAAATTTCTGGAATATTTAACCGTTTAATGAGATATCGATTGGTTGAATTTTCGTACACCATTCATCATTGTTGAACTTAATTTTCAAATTAAAATCTCACAACTTTGTCACATAAATTGATATTTCTATTATTTCTCTTCCAAATAAAAAAAAAACGGAAATAACTAAAAGCCGGAACAAAAGTAGTTATTGATGAAATTACACAAATGTATTAGGAAATGGAATGAAAAGGCCAAGGATCAATGGATGAATTGGGCTAACGATTTTTTCCAGGCATCTATGTAATTAATAATATACATTTTATTAAACAAATTTTATGTAAAAAAAAAAAGGACCGTGTAATAATGATAATACTCAAGTTTTTCAGTGCATTTATTTCTCAAATTATATTTCACTAGAAAATTTATCAATTTCTTCAATGAAAAAAAGCAAAGAAATTAAAATGAACTTTGTTGGTTTTCATTAAATTTCATTTTTTTCAAATTAAGTTATTTAGAAACAAAAAAATCAACAGCAATCGAACTGTGTCACAATATGTTCAAAGTTTTTTACAATTAAATATTTGCGAAATCATTGAAAAGTTTTAATTTAACCTGAAATTACAATTAATCGTAAAAACTTATAAAAGATTTTTTTTTCGGATATTTATTTAACAAATTTGATTTCCTTATGATATGGAATTATTTTATGCAAAAAATATGGGAGCGGAAATGAAATTTAAATTTTTGACGAAGTCGCAAATCATTTGTTTATTAAAACTGCTATGTTTCAGGCTATACCGTAAATCTCATCCTCTTCCTCTTCTAAGCGTTTATCCCACGTGGTTGTATGGTTCGATATTGTAGAGCGTCGTCTCTACGTCACAATTCTGTGCTTCGTCCATAAGCCAGAAACCCTTACTCATGGTTTTATATACCAGGTCTTGTCCATGCACGTCATCGTTGAAGTACGCCCTAGCATTCATGCCACTGCGACTAGATTTGCCTAAAGGACCCACCGCTAAGGACTGCCGTCGGGAAATGACCACTCACTATCGATCCATGACACAAAATATATAAAAAAATCAAATATCATTTATATGTTGAAAAGAAGTGATAAATTCTATTAGCGAAAGGTCAAAGTTTATCTGATTTACAAGAATTGAACGACAGTGATTTTGCGCTTTTTTTTTCGAAGAATTGATACCACTAGAATAGAATGCTAAATACTGATGAGGAAACAATTCTGTGATATTCCATATCTTTGTCTTAATTTTTAAAAAAAAGAAAAAACTTTACTGATTCAAATTATTAACTTCTTTAGTTAATCAGTAACGCTTGCATCCCATTGATATCCGGTTTCCCGAAAATTGTAAATTTCAATTAAATCATAAGGAACAGATGAGAAAAAAAAACGACAAAATGTCTCTGCAGACTGGAGAAATTAAACTGCGATTTATTTACGTCAAATAAGTGGACTAATTACCAACATAAAAAGGTATTCCGGCCAAATATTGCCATTTTATACACACAGAAAATAGATTATTCTTTTTCTGTCAAGAGTGGTCGAATACTTGATGAGAGATATCTGTATACAGATATCAATACTGCCTATCTTCCAGTAGACAGTGTGACTTTTCCGCAGTTAACGAACGTAAGCAATATGTATGCAGATAATGCTATGTAACGCGCGTAAGCAATATGTATGCAGATATTGCTGTGTAACGCGCGTAAGCGAAAATTGTTGCAGAGTGAACAAGCGAGAACCTCAAAGTTGGGTAATTAAATCTTTATTAAGAAAACAAATACGTACAATGAACGTAATAAAGGATACGTTAAGAGACATAGTAAAAAAACGCAATTACAAGCGAACCAAATCCCAACGTCACCGTTATAGCCCAAACATCGTGAATGAATGGCTGAGTAGAGAAGTGAGGTATTTGGATACCAAAAGTGGGGGAAGATTTTGTGTGTGTGGAAGAGGGTGGATATAGCTTATGAGTTGCCTACAGTTTTCTTTGGTTAGGTCAAACATTGGTTTTTTTGTACCACATTGAGGCAGGCAAAGATTGTCGGCAAGCTAACATGGTAAAAAACTGATATGGATGGATGAGGATATCCATTGCCAGAAAGCTTGTTCAAAGGTGAGGTAAGATAAGATCCAGTTTTACATTTATGACAGATTTTACCAGCTACCGAATAGCTTCACATATGATGAAATAATGTGGTACAAAAA
>JABVXS010000040.1:0-75286 GCA_013365335.1 Madathamugadia hiepei
GAAATAAAACGAATCGCTCAGGAGCGCGTTTCATACACATCCTTCATTCATCAAATCGCTAAAGTTCGGAATAGAACTGATGACCAATAATGAATGAATTCACCTTCAACTCTTTTCAAAACACAAACAATAGAAAGTTAATCAACAGGCTTGAAAATGACATTGGTGTGGAATTTATTTTTCTTGTCGCTTATGCAAATGAGTACATTGTTTATGATATACAACAGATTTGAGACAGCAACAATAGCACAAAATCAAAATTTACACATACGAAAGTAGTAGTTTATAATCAAACTCTGCACGAATACTTGCAATAACATGCAGTACGAAGGCTTTTTTACGGAATAAAAATACTTTAAAATCATAATTCAAACATTTTAACTGACCATAATATATATATATATATATATATATATATCACACAATGGTGAACCATCAGTATTACCGGCGAAATCAATATGCTACGCACCCAGCGCATTTAGCTTACCACATCGTATCATAATTTTGACGATCTCGGCAAATGCGCCGGATGCCTCGGTGGTCTTGTCAAAGACTACGTTATATACATTGAGAAGTAGATAACATTCAGTGGATTCGTATAACAATATCATACTAGTCAATCGATAAACATAATATTTCAGCTCAATTTGCCGCTTTCATGAATAGCATTAATAGAAGAATTGTTTTTTGAACGAATACGTGACTTTTGTTCACAGCATTTAATATTACGGAATGATGTGATAAACATGAATTGAAATTGCAAAATCAGCATCTTTTTCTTAAGAAATTTTTTGCCGAGAAATAACCAAACATTTGAGAATAACTAATGCTTTCGATTTGTTTCATTTTTTTCAACGCTGAAAAAGTGACACAATTGCAAGACTTATTTCTTCTTCATGCAATATCTTATTGTATCATATTTCTTGTAGAAAATTGGGAAAAGTATTTACAATGAAATCTTCGTGTTGTATTCGCTAGGAATTACCACAATCTTGGATTACTTAATTTTGCATGACTTTGATGATCACTGATTAAAACAATCATTTACAACAATACTTCAAAAAGTTAAAAAAAAAAAAAAATGAAAACCGCGCATATGATTACAAATGCAAACTTTATTTACGCGTCAGCTGTCAGACGTCACCCGGATAGGTAACTTTCCAAAAAACAAATCGCATTAGACAGCAATTAGATCAAAGCCTTCACCGAAATTCCTAAATAATTCAGTGACAATGCTTCTGAGCATAGTGCCATGAATCCAGCACTTCTTTTTTTTTTTTCTATTTTCTAATAATTTCAATTAGATATTACTGTTAATTATATATATTTATATATTCAATTGTGTTACCCAAAAGGATTCAGACTTTCCCTTTTCTACAGCTCAATTGCGTTTATTTAAGTTTCAATTAAAGGTCAAGTGGAATTTTTCATTCTTGTTTAATTTTTTTATTTTAAGGCTATCTGTAACCTTAAGAATTCACAGTGAGAACTTGCTTATAATTAATTTCAGTCCAAGCATGTCAGTGGAGCTACCAAGGAACAGTAGACGGGAAGCCGCTAATTTCAGATTGAACATTTCAGATCAAACCAACCAAGCACTGCGCAACAATTGGCGGAATGAATCAAAGAGTCAATAACTGTCGCTAACTGATGCGTCTTTTCCTTTCTAGCTGTAAAATCTTGGATTTATCACATTTGAAATTAACTCGCCAGTTACTGTATTCATATGAAACATATGAAAATATAATTTTTGCTTTCATTGATTTAGCAACATAGTAAAATAAATTGATATAACACAAAGGACTTCATGAAATTATCCAGATAATGTTTTTTTGTTTTTTGTTTTTTTTTTTTTAGCGTTTGTCTTGCTTGGTTGCAGGATATCCGCTTCTGTGGAACATTGTCTTCATACTTCCGGCTCCATGGATGCAAGTTGTTGTTGTTGTTGTTTACCATTTCCCTTGTTATAGTGTTTTGGACTTAGGGCAATTAAGCGATTTCTTGTTGTACTTCTTGCCTATTTCATCCAGGTGCCGTAGAATTCTTCATTCATACGGCCATTGTTGAGCCAAGGTATTTGAAACTTTTGCATCTCATTCCGACTGTCGTTGCCCGATCGACCCGTCACAAAAGTCTGTCGTCGGTGATAACATATCTGGGGATTGAACCCATGTATGTGTATCTTATCAATCTCTTCACACGCGAATTACCCACTGCGCTATGGGTTATGAATAGTTTAATTCCGTCAGAAATCTTCATTTAAAGTTTTTTAATATGCACTGAAAAATTTTTCAAGTTCCATAGTAGAAGAATTCAATCCTTTTTTTTATACAGTAGCTTTAGCATTTCATTTCTCCAGGTCAAAAGTCAAAAATTGAGTTTAAAGTAAATCAAAGATTTATTGTTGAAGAGAAACATCAGACCAAATGAAATTCTGGAATGTCCATCAATATCACTAATATCATTCCTTGGGTCGTATGTCCCAATGGATCACAAGTTACATGTTGGATTGAAATTGGTCTATTTTGGGTTGAAATTTAGTAATAAATAAAAACAGCAGAAATTCAAATCCATCATTCATGCAATGTTTACCCACCTGTCTCATTTCATCATAAATACTGTGATTATTTCCATTCATTGCTTTGTATTTTGAAAATATAAACTGCATTACTTCTTCCAACTAATTTTAGCAATTCATTTTAGGATTCATCTCAAGCTGTGCTCAAAATTGGATTAATTAATTCTTATGAATTCCTAGTAGAAAGATAGAATGAAATTTAGAAACTGCATTACATACGTCGTGTTGGCATTTCTATTTCCGGTAGCTTTTCATACATCTATCCGTTCAAGAAGTCCTTCACACATCACTGACACCAATTCATCAATGATCGTTTGACGAAATATTTAAACTTATTTAACACATTCCTAGAGCGGAAGACATACAATTCTACGGCGGGGTCAACTCCATGATCCCAATGACCTGACCTTTCGAGAATCACATGTCCAGCGTGAAATCCAAGCCAGAGAAGTTATGCAAGCAAAAACATTCCTGCACTCTCTGCAGTTGTGCGCTGCTAGAGAAACAGATTTTTCCCACATTCCCTTAATGAAATGTAAGCGAACCGTAGACCTTTTTTTTTGTTTTTCTCTTTGTTTTTTGCTTCCATTGTTTTTCTTCCTTTCTTTCCCTTCTTCTCTCGCTGCACGGGGTGATCATGCAGTGGAATGGACTATCACAAATCGTAACTTCACGTTTCTTCTTACCTAATTTCTGAACTTGAAGGACTTTGGTCATTTTTGACAATCAATGCTATACTTTGAATTTCAATCGATTTACTTTTAAGTTAGATATTCTTCCTTCTTTCTTGTTTGAATTGAATTTAGCAAATTCATTGCTAATTGTTAATAATAACATTTACCCTTTGGCATTTAATAGTCACTTAATTAATTAATGAAAAACTCGAGACAAGGTATGGCATGATATGACATGATTGGCATAGTATGGTATGATATGATATGACATGAGGGAGACATTTGTTTTGCTTTTTCTTTACAATACTGAAACACTTGCATCGTAAAGCTTTTCACCGTCATCACTTGTATTTTGAAATTAAACTAGGCTGTGCGCAGGAAGTGAGACCTTTTTTGGGTATGGCTGAGTGAAATCACCTTGTGCTATTGATTTATTTGGGTCTAGGATTAGAAACGCATACCAATTAATTGCACCAATTTTCGGTTTCGATTGATGAAGTGATCGTACTTGAGGTCAACTAAGGGTCAGTGGCAGAATTTGTTGGAAATTTTCGGGAAAAGTGGGCAATTGCGGGCAATTAATTATATTATCGTTAATTTAACAGCTCAATAGTGACATTCTACGAATGATTCCCAGGAAAAGCTCTCTCCTATCATTGCGTAGTGGTTTAAAATTCAAAATTCATTTCTCTGTTTGAACTGGAAATTTGATTATCCTAATTATTGGCTGAAAACTTCCTACCAACCAATCTAAGGTTGTATCAAATTTCAATCCTATTCTCCTATTACTTGACATTTATCCGCAGTTCCTTTTAATTCACTCAGTTTCGTCTTCTGGATGGTTCAAACAGAAAACGAATTTTCTGACGACACCACTTCTGCTGTGAAGGCATTTTAGAATTACTTTTTAATTTTCAAATCTATTTTGGGTCACTAATTTTTCTCTTTTGCATTCCTTGAACTAACATCTCTCTTTTAAATCAGTGTCTGCAGTTGTTGATAGAATGTTAACTATGAACCGCAGGATGCTCTACCCTTGGAAAAGCATTTTTCAACACAGTTACTTCTCTCTACCTTATCGATTAATTTTTTTTTTTTCTGTGCGAAAACTAACTACAATTGCGATGTGACGATAGTAATGCCAGGATATTAGTAAAGTAAAGAGGCAAAACAAGTTCCACGTTTAAGTACCTTAAATTATGTTTTCCCATCCATTCAGAGCTACTGAATTATGTACAACGGCTGTAAAAGCTGACAAATAATTTTCCAGCAGGTCAAGGTGACCACGCAGCTGACCGTTGAATATTCATGACCTGTCCACTTGCGACATATTTATCAGCATTTCTGCATATTCCTCCACTTAATTCTAGCATCATTAAACACAGACACATTAACCGTCACAGGTTGAACTCATCCTTGGGACCTTTGTCTACGTAAGTAAGACTTACGAATATTTATGTAGAAAAATTGATCATATTGGTATTGTAATAGGTGCGGATGGCAATTATATTAAAATATTCTAATTCAGTTTTGCTTCTCTTTATGATTTGAACTTTGGTTGAGATTCTATTGAACTTTGCTTTATCCTAAATCTTTCCTCTTTCTTCCATTCCCTCCAATTCTTCAACATTTTCATGGAAATTATTTTATTCCCAATGCGAGAAAAAGGTGGCTATCTTAATAATCTATTAAAGCAAAAGGCTTACTTAAATCCATCAACATTTCACAAAAACTTTATGTTAGAATCGGTCTGTCATCTTGATTACACATTTGCCTTACCTGAGGAATGCAAGACCGATTTAAATTCAGGTGTTCTATGAGACTGAGCGAGCCAAATGAATCGTTGCTTAATTGTAGCAATGATTCTCCGTCATTTTCCATGAATATTGAGAAGACTTTCTTGGTACTCACAGATTGCAAGCTAGCCACAACTTCCGTTTAATTTTCGATGATTTTCTCGTTTTAACTGAAAATATTATTTGAAATGGAAAAATGCTGCAAGAAATCAATGATCAAAGTACGGAAGAAGCCATTAATGCTTTATGTTAAGCAAAAAGTAGCTTAATCTTCCTCATAAGTTCAAATCCAGTTTTTCAATTTAAGATGACCTTCAAATACCTGAATGCATGTTTCCCATTTGTAACGCGAAAAGGAGAAAATGTGTTTAGACTTCTGCAGTAACCTTGGAAACCTTTGGTTACAAATAATTGTTTCAGCGTTTTTTGCTTGTTGCTAAGTTGCTTTCAATTTCTTTTACGTGTTTAAAGTTCTTTGAATTTTCCTAAATTTTATTTTAGTTTTTGTTATCAAAAACTTTTTTTTAAAAATTCTTTACATTAGCACAATGCAGGTGTTTTGCAGTTTCTTCCTTCTAAATCTTTTTCATTTTAATTTAAATTTTTATAGAAAAATTTTATTTTACTCCATTTTATTTTATTTTCAAAAATTTTTGCTTTTGTTGCTCCACTTTGCTGTGATGATCCAAATGGCTCTCTTCAGCTTCAATAATCCGTCACTAAACTTAAAGCACATGGGATAGCTAGATGGACAGAATGATGAACTTTGACATCTTAAATTTATAGCATTTTGGAAGCTTTCACGTTCTAAAATAATTTTTTTCTGAATTTTTTTTGATATGATCTGAATTTGTTTGCATTGTGAGAAAACAGCAAACAGAAGTGGAAGACAATTGACCTCTGGCAATCGTCCACTTTCTGTCACTTTTTAAATTAATTAATGTAATGCCGCTCCTTCTCCTTGTATTTCTATTTAAACCTTCTCAGTGAAAAAAAAAATTACCCTTAAAATACTGCTGATAGATGAAACGATCCTTTAAATTCTTTCGAGAATGAAACTTTTTTTAAATTTTTTATTAAAACTTGGTAGAAAAAAACAAAAACAAACTTTTTGAATTCCGCGACAGATTGGCTAATCGATGATCGAATGCTAATGGCGGAAATCAATTACAGTACAGTACCATTCCTGAGATACTAAAAGCGAATACTGGAAAAAAACGAGAGGTGCAATAGTGACATATCGGATGATTTATTTACTCATCGAAAGTACAAAGAGCCTACCGCCTTGTTTGAACCAAAGGAAGAAACTCAAGCAATTTTCAGCATATTTTTCAGTTAAATCTTTAGCCAATTTCCAGTTGACGGAGTTGAAACCGATCCAAAGATTTGTACTTAGAGAGAGAGATGTCTTGACAGGTAAAGGTGGCACAAAATGCGGTAAATGGGCAAATATCGTAATGAACGTGGTGGTCGTTGATCATTTAAAACTGGTCTTAAGCAAGTATAATATCGCCTGACTGGGAACCCGGTAATTATCTCAAGCACTATATTTCTATCGTATTACACAACTAATATTAGCTAAATTTAAATCTCTTATGTTTTATTTTTGATTCTTTTAATCATTTAATCTTGATTAGCGTTGACCCATTGATTACTTATCAGCCATGTGAAAGTTCCAGGAATGAAAAGGAAACGTGGTAATCTAAAGATAATCTTCCATCTAACTTTCACAATTCTTTCCGGTTTTTGATTTCATTTGAGGAAAAATACTTTTGGGAATGCTCCATCACTACAAAAGTTTGTTATCTTTAATTTTTTGTTAAAAAAAAGCACTTTCACTGTCTTAGATGAAAGTCTGAAATATAAAATTTCTGTCTACAATTTCCTTTCAAATGTAAAATTTAAATCTCTTTTCCCTCCTTATTCACTTCATTTTCTTTCTGTCCCTTCTTTCCCACACATTTTAAATGTCAGTTTAATTTGCTGTCATCCAATGCAAAGATTGTTTTCATTTATTGTTTCTATTTGCCTATTTGCTAAATTCACTAAATTCTTCTTTCTTGCTAATGTTTGATTTTTTTGGTGTTGACTGATCAAGGCAAGTAACGGAGATTTTGATATGCCAAGTACCACTGTCTACCTGATTAGCATTTTGTTTGATGGGAAGATCATCAAGAAGAAATCAGCATGAAACTCTTCGAGAGTAAAACTTTGGTTGAGCAGATTTCGGGTACGAAGGGTGAAAATGTGGTTGGTTAGTATTAGTGTGACCTTTAAATAAGAAGATGGACTTTCGTAGTTTGTGAACAAAAAAAATTTTTCAGTAGTCAACAAACTACCACTTTCCTACATTAGCTTTTTAATTAAGAAAAAATTCTGAAATTGTTTTCCATTGAATAGCACAGATGATTGGTTTGTGTGCAATGAATTTCACCACATAACTGGGCAAGCCAGATTGTCCATTGACTGGAGGTTCTGCTCTAAAAAACTAGTAGCCCGGAATTTAGTTGTCAAGCCTGATGCTTCCAAATAATGTTGAATTTAAATTTGAATTAGTTCTTTTCATTATTTCTTGTTAAATGGATCTACACAAAAATGAACTGTCCATTTGCGCTCCGCGCATAAGGAAACTGTTTTGCGAATCAGTACTTCTTTGCTTTCACTTCCAATGACAGCCTGTCCCATTAATTTCTCTACTCATTTTTTCTGAAAAATTTTGACATTAAAGATTTTAGAAAGCAATTCTTCGTGACACCTTAGAAGTGTCATTAATAGTTTACCGATGATGACTAGTCTCTCGGTTTCTATTTTAAGACTTTCCACTCTTTCTTGCTTATCAAAGATTCGCTACTTGAAAGTAAAAAATGAAAAATTGGCAACGTGTTGAAACAAACAAAGAAGAATTTAGTGAATTGAGCAAATAGGATTTGGAAACAACAAATAGAAACTTTCCATCCTTCTCTAGGCTTGCGTCGTAAAACTTGCTTTCTTCTCTTCCCCATTTCAAAAAAATTCAGAAATGCCATAAAATTGGCTTCATTCTGCTCTAACCTAAATCCTTTCATTGCTTATTTCACTAACAAATAAATTTGAGCTTTCTCTTACTTCCCACATCATTTAAAAAGTATATGTACTGAGAAATGCTTCCTTTCATCCGGAACTATTCACTTTTGCTCGCTGTTAATCTTTGAAAACTTGGAATAATTATGAACGCGTTTTAGCACATTCAAAATACTTATTAATTAACTCTTTTTTTTTCAAACGGTTGTTTTGAAGATGAAATTAAACCGATCCCAATAATTTGTGTTGGCAAAATACAGAACTAAGAGATCAGTTGAAGCTGCGGTATCATTGAACAAACATAGTCTTAAACTTCTATAAGCTTAAGCCGCACTACTAATTAAGCTTTCCCACCCGAGAGATACAGTTAGTAGAAGAGATTCTGCAAGTTGTTCATATGCCCTGAAATTAAACTTTTTTCATGCTATTTACATTTTCATAGTAGCTCCAGATTTGAAGTAGTTGTTATCATTAATTGATATTTCATTATCGTTCTAATTTACTTCCCCAGGTATGCTTCCCTCTTCATTTCAAAATTAGTTCATTTTTAGCCATCGCTTACCTGAACTCATTTCTTACATATTTGCACTAATACATCTCATTTATATCATATAAAGAGCTATTTGGTGACGTAGCAGATGCCAAGTTACTCTGGCTTGAATCCTTTCCTCAGCTCCACTAGCACATCGAGGGACTGTCCCGCAAATTTCATAAATTCATTTCTCATCAATACCATTGGCATTAGCAAACCTGGTGGAATGCTATCGATGATAATATCCAGTAGTTATCGTATTTCTATGGGAGGTAACCCTCAACTGTCTCCATCAAATCTCTAATAAGCAAGGGGTAAGTGGTATTACTGTGGATAATTTATGGCTTACTAAGATTATTGTGAATAGTGGTTGGAAGGATATTCGTGATTACTGTGTCTCTTCTTTCATGTGAAATATTCAAATACAGCAAATTGCATAAATATTTTTTGAGAATTTTGGAAATCTTTTTACGTAAAATATCGGTGGGAAATTATTCTCATATTTATTTTCCACTTCCCGATGATTGATAGAGAACTTCCGCTATTGTGGTTAGCTGATTGAATGCATAGGTTTTCGAAGAATTTCGCAACAAAAATCAGTTTTTTTTGTTGAGGAGATTTTTTGTATTGCTCGACACTAATGCGGGTGTTTGGTGACAGTGATGGCTTCTGCGAGAGCACAAATACAGCTGGTCAGTTAGTGAAAGGGGTCAATTTAATTGGATGATTGGAACGGGGTCGTGTAAGCTGCTGAGAGTGTCGTGTGAAATGAGAAGGAGAACTTCCGTAAGGTGAAGGCATGCCCAACAACAGCTAACATTCCATACAAGCTTCACTACAGACAAAGGAATTTCAAGTTAGGAGGACGAAGACAGAAGATTGAAGAGTGGATGGATGGAGGACTTCTGTACTGAGTATTTCACCTGGGAATAGTATTTATAACCTTTGTGACATAAATGTGTGGTGCAATTAATTTGATTACTGACAACATACAGAATTTGTGTCGGTCAGGTTGCTC
Source organism: Madathamugadia hiepei (assembly GCA_013365335.1). Taxonomy (NCBI): domain Eukaryota; kingdom Metazoa; phylum Nematoda; class Chromadorea; order Rhabditida; family Onchocercidae; genus Madathamugadia; species Madathamugadia hiepei. The sequence continues at coordinate 9,659 of JABVXS010000040.1, forward strand.
CGGAAGTAATAAAGAACCAAGCTAATCGTTGTGAAACATTTGCAACTATTAATTTGTAATTATTCAGTTGCTTTAGGATTTCAAAATTTCTCAAACTTTCAACAGTCTTACCTTCAATTGATATCGAGCTAACTGAAACTCCATCATTCCTCAAAAAATCTGTTAAATCGCAGGTAAATTGAAACGTTTGAATTTTTGAGAAATAAATTTGTTAAGAAATGTTCATCGTTAATATTCAATTGTCACTGAATGGAAGAAAGAGAGGAAAAGGTGGGAATGTTTGCTCTCTAAGTAATATTTATGATGAAATGCTTATAATAAAAAGAGAAATTCATGCAGGACTTTCACTTATGAAATAAATTTCGAGAAAAATGGTATGCAATTATGCAAACTGTGGAATAATTTTTTGAAGACTGTTAAGTACGAAACGAATTTCGCCCACCGTCTTTTTCGTCATTTTTTCACCGAACACTTTTGCTTGATTCATCCTTACCTGTATTGTTGTTCAATTTGTTCCGGTTGAAGTAGTAGAATGAAGAATGGTAAAGGTGCTGCATTGTAGGAATAAATTAATCGAACTGGCAAGGAAAAGGAGAGGAGAAAGAAAGAAAGAGTGATTTCGTGTCAGAAATTGGCGGGGACAATTACAATTGGTTGTAGTTTTTCTATTCTGTTTACCTGAAGAAGAAGAAAAGGGATTTATTTTTTTGACAGATGGCATTGAAATGTTTGTCAGGTGTGCCCTCACAAAGTTCATTCTTTCCATCACCCATCTTACTTCTTTGTCGAATGTTTCACATTCGTGGCAGTCAAAAGCGTAACATTCTTCTCAACATTTTATCCTTCATTGGAGCTTATTGGATCATCACTTCACTGATTTCGCTCTCCAGCCATGATGTTGTAAGTTATAACTTCTTTCATCTTATTCGTATCATTTTAAATACCGTTTCATCATTTTAATACTTTCTGGAGGTTGTCATTTCATCCAAGCTAATTTTCTCAAGAGAGCACTGCTTTATAAATTCGTACTGCCATTAGAAACCTTGGCGGAGAAAAGATTTGTTAATCTTAGGCAAAGAAGCTATTTGTTAGTAATCTCAGGATTCTGCTCTTTGTTTTCTATTAATATTGCTGAGAATGGTTGCTTTTCTGAGGGGTCAATCCTTCAGCATCTGCAGGGAGGTCATGTGCAAGGACGTGGGTTGTTATTGAAAGAACCAGTTGGTCGACAGTTGCAATTACAAGAGGATCGTTATACTGGTGCGGATGAATCCAAACAACGACAAGAAATTGTCAATGAAAATCGTTGGGAAGAAGCTCGACAATTACCTCGGCCTCATAGGAATTTTCCAAAATCAATGAAAGATGACAAGTTGATGAAACATAAAGAAGCAAATGAATATTCTATGGAAGGCAATGACGGCTTAGAAAAGGTGTGGAAGTGCTCCTTCTCTCTTGTTTGCTCAAAATTCTAAGCAGATTATCGACACTGGTTCATTAATTGCAAAACATCTAATGCTGAAAAGTTTTCCAGCCTAATGTTCTGCAACCAAAACGTTTTGTCTACATGGAAGGTAGTCCAATTTATAAGCAAGGTGATCCGCATCAGTATGGTGAGTTCGGCTCTGGCGTAGGCATCGACAAAAAGGTATTTAGGTTCTGTTAAAAAATGCATGAGTGTCATATAATCTGTTTGGCGGATTACCTTCGGCACCGGTGAATTGGGAAGTGTTTGTCTGCTTAGCATAATAATGCAAAGTGATAAGCATTAATTTGAACGAAGTTTTCCAGCGACACTTTTCAAGTGGCACTTTTATTTCTTCGCATTTCATTGCAAATCATTGGGTAGCACTGTTGTAGGCGTCATTTTGCAGAAATTATCGTCGAAGGAGCTGGAATCATACAAAGAAGGATTCAAGCGGAATGCCTTTAATGAATATGTGTCCAACTTGATTTCCATCCATCGCTCACTTCCAAATATTACCGACGAATTGTTAGTTCAGTGACGAACATTTTTATAAATTATTCCAGAAATGATTTTGTTATCACCGAGAGCATCATCTCTTCGTCTCACACTTTTCAGTTTTCCATTTCCTTTTCACGGGAATTAGTTTTTATGTTTCGCGTGAAAGAAAAAAGAGAAGTTTCCAGAAATATTTTCTACTTAACAATTGACAGTTCTACGAATAAAAAAATCATCGTAGCAGTAAGGAGAATTCGGACATAAATATGTGACAGCTTTAGCTTCTTAGAATTTCACAGCTCCATGAACAACAATCCAAACTCGAAAGTTTATGAGGTTTTTTTTGTGTGACTGAGTTTATAACATTCCAAAGGTGTAAGGAAATTTGAAAATTTCAGATGTCGAAAAGCATCTTATCGTGACGACCTGCCCGATACATCTGTGATTATCTGTTTCCACAACGAGGCCTGGTCAGTACTTCTGCGAACAGTGCACAGCGTGCTTGAAAGATCACCTGTTCATCTTCTCAAAGAAATCATCCTAGTCGATGATTTTTCCGATTTTGAGCACCTAAAGGTGGTATCAAAGAACCATTAATTTTAATTATTGGTGTTCGATGAATTTCAAATAGATCCGTACCTATCAGATAGGAGAGATACGAGATAGAGATAGAGACGGATGTGAATCTTCACATGTTCATTGCTATTTCATCATTTCTCGGAAGATAAACCATCCCTCCCAAATGAACTTTGATAGTTCCGCTGGCAATTTTGACTTACAACATTGTTTTGGCGACCAGTAGTCATCATCTGTTCATTCTATGGCCAATTAGTTTCGTACTTCAAAAGAAATTAGTCACCTTACTTAATTTATCGCACAAGCATCACCATAGTGAGGAATGAGTAGCTGATTTTTCAAAGATTCCCAGTGGCTTTTTGGCTTTGGTTATACAGGAGAATTTGTTTGCTTCGTAGGAGATATTTGGGATTTGGTTCTTGTAAAAAAAGGAAAATCGGGTTCAATATGAATTTGATTCAACTTCCAGAAACCTCTGGAAGACTATATGAGTCAGTTTGGTAAAGTTCGAATAGTAAGACTGGAAAGTCGAATGGGCTTGATTCGTGCTCGTCTTAAAGGTGCATCGGTCGCACGAGGCAAAGTGCTGACTTATTTGGATTCACACTGTGAATGCATGGATAGTACGCAAGTTTTCTTTAAACGATTTTTGAAATAATTTAATTTAATCTGAATAATATTTCCTGTAAGCTTCAGTTTTTGTTTTTTTCAATCCTTATCCTTATGTTTTTCATATTTCAAGCAAGAGCGATACATATTTCCAGGATGGCTTGAACCTCTGCTGGATCGAATTGCGCAAAATTCTACAAACGTAGTGACCCCTGTGATTGATGCAATTAGCTTGGAAACTTTTCAGTATCATTTGTCAAGCCATAATCGTTTGAGTGTTGGAGGATTTAACTGGGCCCTTGTTTTCAATTGGCATATATTGCCGGATCGCGATTATCAGGCCATGAAATCACGAATTGATCCTATACCGTTAGCCATTCTTATCATTGTAAAGTTCCGTTAATTTGACCCTCAGGTGATGGATGGATAACTGTCGATGGTTTATGGTACGGCGATTTTCAAGCTGTCAAAAAAGGAAAAGATTTTAGATCCCCAACGATGGCTGGTGGATTGTTTTCCATTGACCGAGCTTATTTCGAGAAACTCGGTGGTTATGACCCTGGTTTTGACATTTGGGGCGGTGAGAATCTTGAAATATCCTTCAAGGTAAAGGACTGCCTTTCAAAAATTTCTTTTTTATTAATCCAGGTAGTCTTTTCTTTACCAATTTAAACAATGAAATGATGTTTAAATTGAGAACTGAGGAGTTTTCATGGAATTTTAGCAACTTCATTGCTCTTTTCTAAGATATGGATGTGTGGTGGTCGATTGGAAGTAGTACCTTGCAGTCATGTTGGTCATATTTTTCGTAAAAAATCACCTTATAAGTGGAGGAAGGGTGTTAATGTGCTACAGAAGAATAATATTCGGTTAGCTGAGGTATTTTTTAGCTTACCTTAATTACAGAACATTTCAATTTAATGCAGTCTCATAGGGACGAAAAATAATTGGAATGAATTTGAACTCATCTGGAATTACTTTCTAATATGCTTGCTAGAATGGATTCCAAAAGAAATTGGAAATTTACACAAATCGCCTTGAACTTTTGAATTTAAAATTAATTTTAAGGTGTGGTTAGATGACTACAAAAAAATTTATTACAATCGAATCAATAATAAGCTGGTATTTCTTCTTTTAATAGTTCACTAGCCAAATGATGCACTTCTGCGTTCACAAATTTCGAAGATGTTTTTTAACTTTTATCAAATAATTTGCTTAAAAACATGAAATGGAAGAGTTGTGTTACATTACAGCATCGCCCTGATACCACTGGTTTATCAGTAACTTTTCACGACACTCTATTACCTTACTGATAATTGAACTGCAGGAATTTCTTTCTCATTTCATTCTGACAAGATTGTGACTAAAGTTTTGTGCAGCAAAGGATCATTTAAGATTGATTTTGGCGATGTGTCGGAACGAAAGAAATTGCGAGAGCGTCTGAAGTGTCACTCATTCAAGTGGTACTTGGATAATATATATCCAGACTTATTCCTGCCGACAGATGCGATTGCAAGCGGTGAAGTATGATTTTTCCTTTCCACTATTTAACGGCTCACATTTTTCGTATGCTTGTCTGTATTTAGCATTTCGAATCTTCCTTTCCTTTCTAACTTCTCCCTCTTAAGGTCAGGATTTATGAAACAGGCATTACTGATTCCAGTACCATAGATTTATAAGAAATGCTGGCATTAATATTTGCATATTTCTTTCCTCGAAATCAGTGGAGATTTTGAACTTTTGGAAGCGGAAAATATGCATATTTTACACGAATATGTTTTGCATTTTAATTTCATTCTTAGGCATTAACTAAAATTTTAAGATTCGAAATCTTGGTAATCGAAAGTACTGCGTAGATCACAATACTGGTCGGAATGTTGTGAACAAAAGTGTTATACCATATCCATGCCATTTACAGGGCGGCAATCAGGTATGTGATTGAAAATAATACAGATTTTTGGAAAAAAAAAGTTGTGAGAAGCAATTTAATTAATGATTGATTATTTTGCGGGTAGGATTGTCTCCTTTCCGGTAAATTGCTATTTCTCATGCTCACGTCGTTCAACTTCATATCTGTTCTCATTGCAACAATCTTTCTAGTATTGGATGTTAAGTAAAGCTGGTGAAATACGACGTGATGAATATTGCATAGATTATACGGGTCATGGTTCGCCAGTAACTTATGAATGTCATGGTTCCAAAGGAAATCAACTTTGGCTTTACAATCATCAGGTGCGTGTCACTTTTTATGCATTGCAAGGTGGTTCCTATCAAATCTGTCTGTTTCTCAAGCATTAATAGTTGAATTGATAATTTAATTTGAGGAAATCTCCTCATGCTTATTGTCATCCCATTTAGTGCTTTTCGTGTAATTTGTTTTTCTAGACTGGTCGATTGTCTCATCCGGTGTCGCTTTATTGCTTGACATTGAGTGATGATGACAAGATGTTGGTGATGAGGACTTGTGATGACAATAATGCACGACAAAGGTGGAGGTTTCAGCATTTCAACGAAACAATGGCTGCACAATCACCTGGCAATGATATGTAAAACTTACGTACGCTGAATTTTTCATCTAATATTTTAAAAATTCAAGCTAAATATTTGTTGGTAATTTTATTTTGTGTCGTTACTCGAATTTTCGCAAATATTTAGCTTAAAAAATTCATTATTTTCAAAACTTTGGGTGCTTTTTTTTTTTGCTCACAAACAATTAAACTACGAGTTGTGAAAGTTGTAAAGGATTCTTGAATTTATGATGAATGAAGAATATATTCGTATATTCGTGAAAAAAGCTTGTTCCATACAAAATTATCTCATATGTAATGACATATGATTGCTTCCTCCACAATTTTTCATCTGTTGGATATTTATTTTTTTTCTCTTCCTTCTGTGTACTTCTTTCTCTCTCTCTCTCTCTCTCTCTCTTTGATGTTCCGAAGAGTAAATGAGTTTTTTGCACTAATTTGTTTTTCTTTCAAAATGTAATAGACGAACAATGAATTCATTATTTGCGACTCTGTATCCTTCCAGAGACATTTAAGGAAACGATTGTCAAGAAATAACTGAAAAATTAGGAAGAAAATTACTTAGGAAATATGTTACAGATATGTGCATTATTTCATTTTGGGATTTCGTTCTGATTTTATCAAATTTCGCTTCAACCTCCCTCTCATCTCTCATATGTCGTTTTTCAAATCATTTGTTCATACATTTTTACTGTTGCAGTACTTTGCAGTCTTTTACGGAAAAGCCTTCCCTAATTCTCCTTCACTGATAATGTCCATTCATTTGCTAATGAGATTGTTAATTGCTCAGGTGTAGATTGCATCTTTCTTCTCACACTACTTTTCCTTTGCATATACTCAGAACTGGCAACTTGCCGGGCGTGATTGTCAATGGATAACGACAAAAAATTCATTCAATTAATTAAGCAGGTGAACTTAATGACAGGGCGATGTTGAATACATTGTCATGACCTTTCTGTGATTACCAAATATTCCTTCAATTTAATCATTAATTTGTGTTTTTCCTTTCATGTCCTTTGTTAATTAATAATTTCAAAGACTTCAATTTCATTTATTTATCTCCTGTGAGTTAATCATTTCATTTAATGCTTACCACGATCTCTCAAGTCTGGAGATTGGGCACTGCAGTCTTGTGAAGTGAAAAGACATTCCAATGAGTTTTAATTGTTGTTCAAATTGATATCGTAAAGAATTGGGGATTTTTTGATGTTCATTGTTGTTATTGCTGCCAATGATTTGTGATAAAATAAAATGAAGAAAGTGTAACTTACTTCTGGCTATTCAGTCAGTATTCAAAAGATTTTATTTCGCATGAAGGCTAATTGAAGAAACGAACTGAGATCCACGTGCTAGAAATTGAGGAATTGCTTTCAAATTATTAGATCAACTGATAATGATTTGCTTGTTAACCAAAAGATCACTGTTGATATTATTGTAAATTAGGTTACAAATCCGATGACAACGAAATAATCATAGTCGCATCCGTTATCAATTTGTTCTTCTAAACTTGCCGACAGTACATGTATTAATTTATTTCAATTTCAATTTCCAAAATAAAATTAACGAAGAAGAACCAGCAATATTACTATTTCTTCTTACCTTATGGGCTGAATCCGCTTCTGAATCCTGTTGGTTTCCTCGGTTGTTTTTCATCCAAACTTTTCACTATTCGATTTGTGATGATTTTGTTGAAAACTTTGTATATTTGTGAGAGGAGACAAATCGGGCGATAGTTTTTGATGTCTTCGCGGTCGCCTTTTTTTGCAAAGTAGAATGGTTTTGAATTCTTTCCAGGCTCGAGGTATCTGTTTTAACTCCAGGTATCTCGTAAACCTGGGACGTTTCACTTCGAGGATAGCAGCTCGCTGTAGAATTCCTTGCAGATTCTTTCTGTTTTTTCCTTGCTATTCACGAGTTGCCCATCTTTGTTCAGAAGAGCTTTGAGGTTGTTTCAGGCTTCTTCTACACTTTCTTATGCTTTTCCGTTCTTCTGCTGCCTGCATTAGTCGTTCCCGTTTAAAGATAAGGAATGTCGTCCTTCACCTTTTTCCTTATTAACTTGCGGGAGATAGTATTCGATATTGTACAGCCCGCTGCGTTGCACTAATTTCCGTTTTTGCATCAGTAGCCTTGTATTTTTTGACAATTTCACCTTCTTAAAATTCCTTTTTTAATTAATTTTAATTTTACGTGGAATGTGTGATATACCTTTAAGTTCATTGAAGTGTTATTAACTCACAACTTCACTTCATGTTCTCTACTGCTTAACAATGTTTTCAACAAAAGTTCACAGACATAGTGACGAAGGGGAAAATTATGGTGGAAATGTTGGCGAAACTTTCAGTAATCATTTGAGTAAACGAAATACAAATTTTCTTGGGTGATTAAAACGAGTGAACTGTTTCCAATATCTTTCCTTCCTGAATTTATTTCAAAAAAAAAAGATTCTGAAATATTAATCAATTAACCTTGCATAAGAAATAATGAAGCATTTTCGTTTATGGTGATATCACATTCCAGTATTATGGCATTGCAGAGATATTGTCCTCTAACACGTATGGAAAATATTGCGACAATGAGCACACTAAGAATTAACATGACAAAATTTGTCGGGAAATCCGAAAGATAAATCTTCACATCCAGGTTACAGTCAACATGTAGTAATTGATGTCTGTTTGGCTAAATCTGTTTACTGCAGGAAATCCTTGTCTTGAGCATGGAATTTTAATGTATGATGCGTTTCCCCTGCTTCATCATTCCTTTGTTTTTGCAACAGGTATTTTTATTTGATCTACATCAGTTCCTTAGCGTTTGGCTATGTTAGGATTGTATCTCCCTTTCAAATCGCATACCATTGGCACCAAAATGTCATTTTTGATGTACTTCTGCTGGACAAGTGGCCAATTATGTGTCCCGATCTGATTGGCCCACGTCGATGAAATGATGCATAAACCGGAACATTGTACCTCCAAATCAGTTTTATCTAGTTCAAAACTGGAATCGATCGACTCTACCGCTCCGAAGACTAATACTTAACACTTACTTCATTACCACGTTGTACACTGTCCTAACGCGTTTTGTTATGTTCTATGATTAAGTTTAATTACCCAAGCTTGAGGTTTGTGGTTAACTCAAAACAGCAATCAAGGATTTGTTAATAACCCAAGTCATCAGGCTCTTGCTTGCTCACTCTACACAGCGACGATCTAGTTTTCTACAGCAACTTTCGCCTACGCTAGTTACACAGCAATATCTGCATATATATTGCTTACGTTCGTTACACTGCGAAAAGGTATCACTATCTACTGGAAGATAGGCAGTATTGATATCTGTATCCAGATACCACTCATCAAGTATTCGATGGTTCGTAGAAGGCAAAACCAACTCTAAACAAAATATCCATCTTTTCTGTACAAAATTATTAAAACTTTTACACTTCTTTCACAGATCCTAAATATGTTTTTCATCTCTTCTTTATCGCAATTTCATCGTGTTTTCAGTTTCATAAATATAAATATAGTAGTTGTCCTGATACAGCACGATTACGACCAACTTCTCTTCATCTCACAACATCCACGCATCCACTTTTTCAGGAGTGTGCCACATGTTGGGACAAATACAAAATCTGTTTCAACTTGTGGAATGTGTACCATGAAGAACCAAATTGTTGATGACCAAATGTTCGATGTAGGACTTAAGTGACTTAAAACTTAATGGGATAAGATAATTGATGATACCACCCACCTCTTTATTTTTGCATAATGTATTTTTTTGATGATCATGTACAAAACATTCCCGTTATTAAGTTTAAAAACGTAATTTACATACTTCATAAAGGTTTTTTAGTGAAAACTCTCATGACAATCACCATAGCTATAAATGACATAATTATAGCACAAACGCCTACAACGTATAAACAATCACACCATGAACGATACGCACGCTCTTCAAGTCGTTTGCTTTCTCTTAACAAACTCCCTTTATGATTGCTTGTCGCCTGATGCAATCGAGACAGTGTCTAAAATGCGTAATAGAAGTTTCATTTTTTCAAACATTCTAAATCAAATATCCCACTATTTCCCACGTGAATAAAAAACAACAACTAAGGTTCTGGAAAAAAAAAACTCATCCATCAAATTTACCAGCTGTAACTCACAAAATCCGCTTTTTGTCAAATAGAATTCAAAGACAAACAGCGTTATCCTCTTTAATAACTGCACCAGCTGTTGAATATGCTTGTTTCATTACACGTATCATACCAAATAATTCGCCCATCAAATTTTCTTGCTTGTCAACCTCACGGTGAACAATTCGATCCGCATCCAAGTCAAGATCAATTGAAGGCGACCTCAAAAATTCAATGCTACAAAAGTAAAGTTAAAAATAAACAACAAACCGAGAAAAAGAAAACGATAGGAATAACATTTTGGTCACGATAAAACATAGCGATGTGTACAGCATATTTAAACCTTTCCGGTCCTCCAAGTAACTGCATGCGTAAATTGGCCTGATCTGAGGCCTTCTTTTTATCTCTCACAAAAGCGCTATTATCAATCGGATCTTCAGAAGCGATTTGAAAATCCACTGCGATGTCTTTTTCATCGCTTATTGCAGCCGACCTCTGAAACCAGTTAAAAACTTTTGCAAATTGTGAAAGCCTTGAAGAATTTCCACAGGACCTTACTTTCAGCTCTGTATCAATCTGATCATGCAACGCTTGCAAATCTCTCCCATATTGCTTTAAAACATATCCATCAATATTTCTGAAAACAATCAAAATTACCTGTAATCTTCGCACTATGATCACAAAAAATTCATAAAAACGGAATACTACATTTCTCCTTAAAAGATAATCAGTAACTAAAATCAAAATAAGTCATGAAGCAAAAAATTTGCATTTCATATGCACGGCAAGATATCAACCTATTTCTTTGTAGTCGATTGTATAATTCCTCCATTTCTTTCAAAGCTGCACGGAGCTTTAATATATTGAACGAAATGTCTTCCATACAGAGTCTCCCACTGCGGTCCAACAACTGCTGGAAATTAATTTCATCCGCTGTAATAGTCCCCATCCTAGCTGCTGAAAATTATCAGAAAATTAGACTTTTTCTGGGAATCTATGAGCCCTAAAACTACTGTTTGAAAGACAGGCAGATAAAAATGGTGTAACATTTTTTCAGGTATCCAAAGTTGCTAGTCCAGAACGCACATCATTGCGCCACCATTTTTCCAGTTAGCACACATTTCAGAGGATAATTGCTGAAACTCTCAATGGAGCAACTTACTTGTGCCAATCGAAAAACAAATGCATTTATAGCATTATTAAATTTCAGAAATGCAATATAAACCTATTCAAGTGGTAACTTGAAGACTGAAATGACGGGTTTTTTCTTTTTAAAACAGCGAGAGTTTGTATGAAATTACAATGATTTATTGAAAAAATGATTATAATTTAAAACAAAATTACACATAAAAATTATAACAATGAAAAGGCAATCTGTTATACTGTAGCACTCTGAAGATTTATGAAATCAAGGGTTCGCGTTTCTCACAAACTTATGCGCCTATCAAAAACGATAATTACTCAATAGCGTTATTCGCTAAATCTAACATCCGAACAAGTTCATACTTCATTACTCAAAAATGAAGCCATATAACTAACGAATACAGAGCACCATCACATATTTCGTGCCTGAAATAGTATGAACAAGTGACAAATTTCACTCCATCGTAATGATTGGGAGAATCCTTAGCCTATTCAACTATTTCAAAATTAAACAGTCTGCTGCATTTCCTGTTCTTTTTCTCTTTCCTCATGCTCTTTAATGAGTTGCGAGACTTCATCACTAGTCAAATTCTCCACCACCGTTTTATCTTCACGTCTCGTTAGTGTTGCCATTTCAACTTAAAAAATATAAGATTTAAAATTTGATATAAAAAAATCGAGAAAGAAAATAAGAACTCAAAGACAACGAATACAAAATCCCAACAGTCGAAAAAAATACAAAACTAACTAATTATTTTTCTTTTCTAATTTTATCGCTGGCAGCGCAAAGAGAATGTACAACAAAAACATGATGTGAAGATTTTCAAAGAATCAAAAATTTAAATTTTATTAAGTCATACTTTTCTCCGCCGATAATTTTACGTCTAAAGTCTTAGATAACACCTTCATTGCTAGTTTCTTTGCTTCAATCATGTCGGGTGATTTGTATTCCTGCTTTAGCAACGATACGGCAGCCTAGAAAGCAAACAAATGATAAAACAAACATATGATACGATCAAACTAGCATAAATAGCAATCATTAATAGTTCAATCCTTCTCGTATTGCCAGACTTCTAATGAAAAAAACCAAAAGCAGCGACAACTTTAACTCGCCCACTTTAAATCCATTTTGTGTAAATGTTGATTGGCACAAAAATACAGAATAAAAGAACATTCAAGTACCACGAAGATTTCAAAAAATTATCAAAAAGATTTACGAAATGACAGAACTAAACAGAAAGATTATGCAACAAATGCACCAATTGTACCTGATGATTATTGCCTATGCATGTTGCTTTCCAACCGGTATAGTTACCGCTTGGATCGGACTGATAAAGCTGATAACCAAAATGTTGATCCCAACCCATGTACAAAAGTGAAACACCAAAAGGTCGCTTTCCTAGACAAATCGTCAATGAAAAACATTTAAAAATTTCAAGTTTTTACAAAAATGGAAACAAAATTTCATGACGGCTTCTGATTGCTTGTGAAACCGAAGTATCTTAATTAGGTAATCTTGAAGTTCCCTAATCTTTTTTACTGCATTACCAAAATTTCAGGTCTTCCGAAATGCTCAATTTTGACATAAGAGAACTATTTAAGTTTCTTTATTATTCCACTTTAAAAATCAGTAAAAACATGGAACAAAACTACCTCCAACTTGTGTATAGCGCTGTTTCTCGTTACACAGCATTTGTACCAGCTGCTCAACAGGAATATGTTCTCCGTAACTATATTTGTAATCCGCTGCCCAAAATCTGAGATGGTTTATCAAAATGTTTGCATCTGCTGTAATCCCCGCTACCGTGCATGCTATATTATCTGCCAATCGATAAATTTTTTCGGTTAAAACCTGAAATCTGGCATATGAGCATATAATGCAAATTGATCTTTCTCCTGCATTAACATCAGCCAGAGATTTTGACTGATTTCATAAAAGAATATCAATTCAAGTTCATGCGTTGAATAACAAGATGATTTTGAATTAAACGTCCATCTCTGACATTCCTTACATTATTTTCATTCCTCACGTTTTCCCTTGCCATTTATTTCCAAATCCATTTAGTGACTACAGCAGCAGTTAAGGAAATCACTAAAAAACAGATTTAGAAAATGCATACTTCATCATCAAGCAGTTTATGTACGTTCCGTTTCTCGGCAGCAATGAGGATACCATCTGAGGCTAAAATACCAAGACAAGTACCCGCATGAGATATAGCCTCCATTGCATACTCTACTTGATAAAGTCGACCTTCCGGCGAGAAGATTGTCGTACGAGTATCATAACGTCGAGCCTGAATAACGAGCTACGCTAACTTTTCGCAACAAAGATTCTGTAGCTAGGAAGTGAAAACAGCCATCAAAACTAATTTTGCAAGTGATGATGGTTGCACTCCTCATTATTCAATACAATAAATGCAATCAAAGTGCAAATTACGGGTTACAGAACAGCTTACTCAGTTGAAAGGCATGAATTATATAATAAAGATAAAATAAAATTTCATTATCTCAAAATATCAAACGAAATGCCATAATTAGATGGAATATTTATATTTCTGACATCGATCGCGAAACACTTTGCCCAGTATTTTTCTTCTGGGAAAGGCAAAGATAGAGAAATATAGCAGCCAAAACTAACTTTTCCGTTTAAAAACTGAAGAAAATTGAGTAAAAAACCTATTTGTTACACGTCAATGCCCACCGTTAACTTAAGCACACAATTGGTAAAACCCAATTAATTACATGCACTAGACAAACCTACTTTCACTTATTCATCAAAGGTATTAGCAACAATCTTCAAATGTTTTTGCCATTAAAAGAAAATACTTTGAAAAAGAAAAACCCAAATTCCGTCCTGAAACAAAAAAAATAAGACAAAAATAAAGTACAAAATTGCACTTATCCACCATTGTATTTACTCTTCTTATCCATTTGCAGCTAATCTACTCAAAAATACTACACGAAAACATAAGCGACCAATATGGATTGCTTAAGAATATTTAGTCTGATTAAAAGAAAACTTACCATAACTCTGCACTATGTTACCGTTGATTTTCACACCGCTCTACCTGAAATTAAAGGGGCAATTGATTAAACCAAGACAATTTCCTTGTCGATACCCACCAGTACCTGATAAAACAGCGATACCGTTAAAAATTCTCAACCGATGTCTAACGCTATGTAACGGCAGCAGACCTCTAACTCGTCCTTCCCTTCAACGGTCTTCCAACAACCAAATGATCCCGCTGTGTTATGTCGCTTGGTTTCAACGCATACTTTGTGCAACAAAACCCTCCCATCAACCCTGATTGGTGAAATTCTCACTAAACTAGCCATATGTATTGGTGAGGTTTTAAGCGAGATGGTTTATCAAGTTTATTTGACAACTCGAAAATAAACCACTCTAACTGTACATTTTCAGCACCATATATTTCAATTAGGCAATGAAAAATGATTTATTCTGATGTCAAATGCTTAAGGTATAAATGTCGAAGAACTTCATCGTAACCAGTGAATATATCAATATCCATAGCATACAAGAAAATGTCTGTATACACTTGAGCTCCTGTTTCATTGTGTCGTCCTAGTTGCTCGCATCCTGTTCCATGAGAGAGTACACCAAGCAGCGACCATTGATCCGACAATCCGAGCGCAGCTAAACCTCCTCCACTATCGCCCTAAAATTAGTTAGTCACTCTCTTCGTGAACAGGAAGTAATGAAAAATTACAGGAACCTTACAAGTTTATACTCAACTCGAAGTGACAATAAATTTGAGATTTTACATAATTAAACCGTATGGATTTATCCGTGATTCAAGACTTTTCGCTATTTCATTTCAAAGAATACTTTACCGACTGTTGCCTTAAAGTGGAATGTAAAATAAGATGAAGCCTAAAATGGGTAGCAACAGTTCATATACGTGTCAAACTATGAATGTTTCTAGAAAACCATATCCAAAAAACGAAAGGATTCGGCGGTTCATGAAAAATGTTGGGACCGAAAATCTATTCAGAGACTTCGTCGAAGCACGCAATCTATGTTACTTGCATTGAAACATTGCACGCATTTTTTTCGAGAAGAAAAAGACTGGAAAGCAAGAGGTATGTCTAAGATACTTTTCTTTATTTTCGGTATAAAGCAAATGCATTAGCAGGTTGACCATCTGTACATCAGAAAGTTCGATTTCTTGCGAGAAGTGCCTATGAAATGCTCCACAATGAATGACAACGAAGTTTCGCAATGACTTTTGCAACTATTTCAGTCGTATATGAATGGAGAAGGAAAGAAGAATTTTGTTGAATTCTCATCCAGCAAATATTGCAGAGATTGTGCTACGAAATAGCGGTATATCAGGATAACTTTGCAATTTGTTATTCATTGGAGTTAGTAGATTCGGTGTTTGGAGAAGTGAAGAACTTTGCCGTGTTGAATAATGATAATTACAGGTGACAAAGGAAGTGATAGTAGAAGTCATCAATTAGATCTTTTCGTAGACGAGGAGAATTCCGAAAACAAATTAAAAGTCTCAAAAACAATCGGATCAAAGAATAAACTGCTGGAGCAGTACCAAGGCATTCTAATTTATTTTATTTCAGCAACAGCAAAGAAAAGAGTGAATAAAAAAACAAACTGCCAATGTGCAACTTCCAAAAGACTCATAGGAAGCTGGTTTTAGTAATTCTTAGCACATAAAATGGAATTTAAAGTCCACAGTGATTTTAGTGATTCTAAAAGGCTTGTTTTGGAATTTCACTAGCCATGGTTCATGTTTAAGCAGTTTGTCAAAGCAGCATTCATCTAAATCAATAATTGAGATTTTAAATTCTCAAAATTTAAAAGAAAATGAACCTGACAAGTGCTTGCTGTCCTACTTTCCACCGTGCAAATCGCATCCACTGTTTCCGATTTTTTCAAGCAATCATGTTGATTCATTGTTTTTGGAAAAACAACTAATTGTAAATTATTGGCCAGCTGCTGATCATCAAAAGATGCTGAAATCATGAGTTTTCATTTGAAATATTACTGCTTTGGAATCAGTGTCTTTATTTACATTTCAAAATGTAAGCTGAAAAACTCACGCATATGACCCCAACCGTAACCTATCAACCGTACTTGATCTTCCTTCCTCATAATGTTACGATACCCCAAGCAAATATAATTGGCTACTGTTTCTTCAACTATGCTTTCCAACTCTATCAGTGCGAAATCAGCCATTAGACATTTTTCATGAAAAAATCGTCCATATTGCGCCCTGAAACGTATAAAATATTGATTGGTTTATTTGAACACATAGGCTATCAATTTTTGAAATACCAATTCGTGAAGTACTGAATGGGCTTCAGATGGGAATATTTTTCTCCTGATGGTTATGAATGCAAGAACTCTCGTAATTATTCCTTTTTAGCATGATGTTATGCCGATGACATTTTAAAAGAATTGGAAGATAAATCAAATCATTTCATTAAACCATTTATTGATTGGGTGATTTCATTTGGGATATTACTGCTTTGGAATCAGTGTCTTTATTTACAGTACCTCAGCATAAATTAAAGAGATGAAATCTAGCAGTACAATCGCCCAAATTCGATGTTTCTAAATTTTAATTCATATTTCTAAAAGCAGAAATTGAAATTTAACCTAATAATCCGGCTCATTCCCATTTCCGGTGCATCTGTACATAAATTTTCATTCCGCTGTTGTAAACAATGACTACCGTATAAAACGTTATACATTTTAAGAGCTTCTTTTTGGTAATAGCCAAAAGATTCACTGGAAATTATCAATTTTGAAAATTAAATTGCATTCACTCGAGAATCACATGTTCCTCTCATATTTTTGGGGCATAAATTGTAAGCTCGAAAAATCTCAGGCTTTTAATTTTGCTCAATATTCCTGGAAATCCAGTAATTTTAACGATTGAACCCATGTAACAAGGAAATAACTGGAAGAGATCCAGAAAAAGGATGTGTACTTTCCAGGAATTGAAATTTAGAATTTTTCATACTCTTTTCTTACCAGTAAGAGCGATAATTTTATGGAAAGAGTCTATATGACCTAGAAATGCATAATTTATCAAGCCATTCATATTAGGTTGTCTGAGGTGATCGTGGTCCAACAGACGGGTTCTTAGCAATCTGCACTATGTTATCATTTTCAGGTGAAAAGTGTAGATTCTTGACACTTCGAAATAACCAACTTGCATGGCCTTGTGGCAGGAAGTCTTTTAAAGCAGTGGGCAGCTGTAATGACGTGTTTTTGCGATATCAGTGTTCCTGTACATACGTATACTATAAAGTTTATTTTTATGACGACCTGTTCCGGGAAGAAGAAATGCCAGCGGATATTTCAGCAAATCTCGGGAGTGGTCAATAAGCTTAACCTTGTTTACTCACTGATACCTAATATTTCGAGTCTATCAGTGTTCCTTAGCTATGCAAAATCAATCATTTTCGTTGTGAATCTCTAAAAATGAGCACGAGTACAAACTTCGGCCGTGAAATAATGCTACAGCCCAAGGTACCTGTCCCAGTAAGGCATCTTCTCCACCCATTATTTTGAATTGACCTCTTCCCTCTGTCGCATTAGTCCTGCCACATTTATCTGGATCTATAATCGTTCATAATTTTGCCATTAACTAATTGATGGTAACAAATTTCTAATATATGCTACGTATAAATATTTCCTTCTCAGTCTCTCTTCCATGTTACTTCTAACAAATGCCACCTCATTTTACTTCTTACGGAATTTTGCAAATAGGCTAAAATTTGAATTGGTAATTTGGATTTGATTTTATGAAAAGAATGTGAAAGAAATGGGCAACTCAAACCGTAATAATTGTCCGACGGGGCTGACATATCCATGAAAGCTGAACAGACTTACCATTAACAAAAATAATTTCAGTGCTTCAAGCTAGATTTCATTAAACCTGGTAGGCCAAAGTTGAAAGACAACTCTATTTAAAGCATCAGAATATTTCCGCACCATCTCTAGAAGTCCTAAATAACATATTACGATCAAATAACTTTGCACACCTAAAACACCATTAAGCAATAAGCTCATCAAGACAGGTCGTTTAACTTCCATAACAACTGTACTCTCCTAAGCAGGTAGGGTAAAAGTATAAATGATTTAGCTGTTCGAATCTTTTAAATCTCGATGAAAAAAATGCGAAATTTGCATATAATTCAAATTACCATCACTGAAATGGGTTTTACGATGGACTCAGTATGAGCCTACTTTATGGTCTATATTAATTAGTAAACAAAAAACCCGATAGACAACTGATCAGTCCTGCGCTGAATATTCCTGACTACCTTCTGAACAATCCCGAAAATTCCGTTTTTTTTTCTTCCAATCTATCGTCCTTCGAAAATTATGTAACCACCATTACGGATATCAAATACCGCTTTTTGCGAAAAATTTCCATGTTTCAAATTTCATAGCTGAAGTCTTTAATATTTAAATATTACAGCTAGCTTTGAACTAAAGCGCAAAGAAAGATCCAATTACCACTCGATTTATATAAATATTTTAAAGAACCTTACACACCGATGTACTATGACGAGGCAGGACACAGCTTGTAAATACGAGCAAAATGGAATAGTGCTTCAGAACAACAACCGAGAAATGTTGCAAATATCAAAAATAAAGTCCCACAGTTGATGTTAGGAATCTAACTTCAATGTCTTATAACCATATTATTCAATTTTTCAAATTTCAAAGTGACACATATAAACGCGAAACACATAATCCTGTAACGAAAATCTGGTTAAAATAAAATGGAAATGACATAACAACACCGGATGTTACAAAGAAATGAACTGAAACTATATTGCACGAACAAAAAAAGCAATGAACTTAAACTTCCTCTCACCTATGATTCTCGAAAATTTAAGTGATGAAGAGAAACTTCGTGACAGTAAATACGAACTTATAAGTTTCCCTATAAGTATGCACTAAAATTAAACTGAATCATTCAACCAACTAATCAAAAATTTAATGTATCATCTTGACTTCCACTCATTTTCCTTATACAACCTTGGAACAATAGTTCCATCAGTGAAAGGCTATAGTGTAATTGCTACCTGCTATCATATCAAAATATAATCTATGCGAGATAGCAAAGCTCATATTATGCAAATCAAGCATTTGCTCATCATTATGCAAATCAAGCAAGACATGTGAAAAATAGAACGAAATAGAAAAAAAAAATAGAAATGTGAAAAATAGAAAAGCTCATCATTATGCAAATCAAGCAAGACATGTGAAAAATAGAACGAAGTAGGAATGTTGAAAGGTTCACTATGTTATGTCACTATGTTAAAAGAATCAGAAATTGATACACTGGTTTAGCATGCTTTTAACAGAACTGTAAAAAAGAGTAACAGGTTCAATATTCACATAGAACCAGTAATTCAATGTAATAAACGGCATGCTATACAATGAACAACCGCTTAGAGGAAGAATTCTATTTCTTATTAAAAAAAGGAGTATATTCTTACAAATTCAGTCAATTTTATCATCAGTGAATTCCTGAGTGACAGTTAGATTTTATATTCTATTTTCTTTAACTCATTCATGCACTGATATTATTCTGTTAGGGAGTGATATAAAATGAAAAAACTGAATACGAGAATTTTACACACAAATGACTTCAGAAAGCTTGATTCTGCAAACCAAAATGGAATATTTTAAACGAATGCATGTGGAAAAACTGAATTTTTTCAGTCTAATGGTAATGCCCTACACAAAATACAAATTTATGGATCAACAGATGATCTATATCCTGACTGCTAAAGAGTTGGAAAGAGAAGATCTCTTTAAAGCAAGCAGCAAATCTACAACTTCGATAGGTTTAGCAGTTCCGAACCCAGTGAGTTTCACGATTGAATTACGTACTACTTTGCCTTTATTTTGAGCCAAATTTCAATACTTTTTTTACAATATTGTTAGACAGCTGAGAAGTAAAACAACAATCAAAAATATAAAAACATATCATAAGACCAGAAAATTTTCCTCATAAGTTGGAATATATCTGTAAAAAGATGAAATAAATCGAATAAAGACAAAAAAGATTATTTTAAATCATGCTTTTTATCGGTTCAATCCCTATACTTTCATTTAGTTACAGAACTATTGGTAAACTACAAACCAAAACACATGGGTAATGGTAAAACAATCATTTGATAGAGAGACAAAAAATACTTATCGCCAATTATTATACATTCGATGATCTTGCGATGCATTCACTTGATGTTGTTGCTCACCATACATTTGGTTGTGTGGCTGTTGCTGTCGCTGCTGCAATAAAAACTGCTGCTGATAATTGTATGCTGACTGATGAGTCTTTAGCTGCTGCTGCCTTGTAGGCGTTACGGATAAAGGTGAAAAAGCCGAGGAGCGACTGGCTGATGATGCAGAACGCTGTGGACAAATCGTTTTTTGAGCTGGAGAGGCATTGCTGTAAGCTCGCGAAGCATATTGAGGAATACTGCATGTTGGAAGCGTAGCCTTTTGAAAAGTGGTGGTAGTGCTGCAAGGTTGATGATGTTGATGTGCTTGTTCCTGAATGCACTGCTGAGAAACTTGAGAAGCATGACGTATAGCTGGAGCATGTTGAGGTTGACGGTTCTTGCAGAATACTTGATGCTGTTGAATCGAAAAAGAAGAAAAAGTAGGTTGTTGCTGAGTCACATGAGATGGGACAGAGGTGTCATTCGCGTACGTCGAAGCTAGAGGATATGAAGTGCAACTTAATGTTAAAAGCTGCCGATCGATAGGTGAAGAAGAAATAGGAGGTTGCTTCACATCCCAAGAAGGCTGTTGTTGTATAAATGATGACCGATAACTGCTCCTGACCTGTGGATCTTGGCTTGTTACAGATACAACTTCCTGCGCGGCTTGTTTAAGAGGTGAAGGCCGATGTTGCGAAGAATTTGAATGTTTCGACGTTCGAGAAAATCTGAAAAAACAATTTTTTCAAATCTTTTTTAAAGAAATTTCATTAAAATTTCACTTGAAAAGAGTACAAACAACTTACGTTGAAAATTTGGCAGTGGTACTACACAAAGATGCATCTGAATGCTTTCGGGAAGAAATCACTGTCACCGGAGACTGCTGTTTGATTGAAGACGGAGATGTGGAATGCATGTCCGTTTGCCGGCTGTTTTGTGATTGAGTGATTCCTGACACTGATGGTAAACGAACTAAATGCATACTGCTTATTGTAGCAGGACAATGAAGTGAGCTTTTTTCCGACAGACCATTACTGCATGTTTTCTAAAACTAATATATTGCAAATTAACCACAAAAAGGAATATTTTATCCACTAATTTCTATAAAGTTACATAATCTTACAGTGTTACATCTAATTTTTCGATTCCTCGAACTGACTATAATAACTTCCAGTTGGGAAGTAAATCAAAACTCATAATAGTGCAAAATTTGGTTTAGAATTTCAAACCACATTTTTTGCTAAGAGACAATCAACACGCTGACAGCAAAAAGAACCTATGGGTAAAATTTTGAAATATTATTTTAACAACTCAAGAGGTAAAAATCTGATCACTAGCAATTTTGAGCGGTTATTAAATCAAAAAAGTACCTTTGCTACAAACTGTTCCATTTCAATACTACTATATGGCTGCTCACTCTCCGAATTGCACATCTGAGTTCCACTCTTTTGTTCTATACTAACCTAAAATATAGAGCTAGAAAAAAGTGCAGCAATCCATTAATTTTGCAGAAATTAGAAAGTTTTTCCTATGTTTGCGATGGGAAACTTAAGTTGAGGATACTGACAAAGAACAACCACCCGCTAATTAACATACGTCTTCTTCGGTATTAGTGTCAACTTCAGTATCAGCGTCCAGTTCCAATTCCTCAGTTTTTCGCTCCTGTAAGTGATGAAAGAATTACAGAAAAAGTAAAAAAAGTACGATGAAATTTAAAACGAAAGAAAATCTACTGAAAGTTGAACAAATCGGCTCGATAGCGTTTACATCAAGTAAACGAAGTTATGTCGCTAACGACTTAACTATCGTTTGAAGAATAGTAAAACACTTTCAGATGCTTGCCTTCCTCTTACTTTTTCATAATACTTCAAAATATTAAATGAATTTTTTTTTTGCAGCTATGAGAGGACTGGAGCACCAAGCAGAAAATCAGTAAGTTAGTAGCATTTTTATGTGCGAAACGGATCATTTCTAAGGTTTTCCCATTCTTATATTCTCATTTATTTTTTCAGTTCCTCTACAGTTTGTTCAAAAAATTGCTCGAATTAAAACTGCCTAAATAAAAAAAAAGGTACTTTTGATGGAATGGAGAAACCTGATGACTCGATAGCACTTAACTCCTCATCTTCATCTCTACTTGTTTCTACTCGCTCATCTTCCTGCAAAGCGTGAACCTATGAAACCAGCAAAAGTGATTTTATATCTTACTAACAAGGTTTTCTCGGAGTTAATAACTTAATTTCTTCCTTTACTTGCCTCGCGTTCCCACTCCTTGACTGCTTCACCTCGCTTTTTATTTTCAACCGTCTCAAGTTCTCTCTGTTCCTGAAAAGCAAATTCTTTAATACTAAAGAAACTGAAATCAAAGAATTAAAGCAAAAAAGACTCATTTCAAAACTTGAATCAGTTGTTTATTAATTTACAAATTCATTAACGAAAAATTATATTAATTACTTGAAAATGCTAGACACACCTGTAATTTCCGCTCCGATTTCTCACGTTCCTTGAGTGCTTTCTGAAACCACAGTTTGATAATTACTCAAATAATTAATCACAAATCTCAGAAAAGAAGAAGCTTTTAGCAACCCACACCAAAATGTGTTATGAAAAATCAGTCGTAAAATTAGTTATAATACAAAAATTCTGTTTAATTCAAATGTCAAAAAAATTCGCAAAACTGCTGACCTCAGCTACCAAGTTTTCACACAATTTCTCTCGCTCCTTGTTCTCTCGAACTAACATGACCTCATGTCCTGAGGTTAACTTTGGAGTGCGGAGGACCGATGAACGGCTTGAACCCGCCTGAAAGTAGCCCATTAATAAGAATTACTAATCAAACCACAACTCTGATCTTGCAAAATCCAGAAGACAAAACATCTAGAAATAACGGAATTGGGGTCAGAAACTACATTTTCGCTGCACCTTCGTAGTAACTTCATCTCATTATTAAAGAACTAAACTACGTTATTGACATTTCAACTCACTACAACTTCAACTTCCATTCCGCTGCTACACTCTATAGAAGAGCTCTCTTTTTTCTCCAGAATATTCAATGAACGGTTATGTACAGCGCTGATAGCAGTTAGTGTTTGTCGAAGTTCAGCAACTGATTTGTTTTTATTTGGAGGTGATTCAGTTGACACATCAGATCTTGAGGTTTTTAACGTTTTTGATGTTACTTGTTGAAATGCTTCACTAAAAAATATAATTTTTATTATTTGAAAAGCAATTCGTGACCACAGCAATTTGTTGATTTAATAGATTTAGTAAATTATGTTTCTCTTCCTTCTTTCTCATGTCATATTCTTAAACTTAATGTGGAGTAATGGTGGAAAAGTGACCAATCACCGTTTCATTTCAAATTATTGAATTCTCGGACAGCGAGACCACCAAGCGCTTGACAAGTACGTGTATAAAAACATAATTAATAACTTACGATTGTGTTTTAGAAGCATCACTTAATTCAATGAATGTTTTCATCTCGGGTATCAGAACCAACTGCCGCCTTTCGGGACACAGTCGCAATATTTCCAAAACCAAATCTCTGTAAGTATAAGAGAATTTTGTTTGACGCGCCTTACACTTCAATTAGAACAGTATCAGAGATCCAAAACCGAGAATCGCATCAAAATTTTCATGCAAAGAATGTCTCTACTGCTGAATTAAAATATCAGCAGTAGACTAACTGAATTCAAATCTTTCATATGAAATACCGCTCAGTCACATTTCTGTGCATATAAAAACAGTTAAAAGCGATAATGATCAAAATGACGCTGCAACTCACCTAAATTTAATATAATCTTTAAAAAGCGGTCTAACACTATAATACAAATACTGCACAACAGTTGTATTAGTAATATGGGCAGAGTCATTATGTTGCTCGAGGTTAGTAAACAGCAAAGTCACTTGTCTTTTCAACGCTACCCTGCAAAGAATATTAATGTTTACATTTTAAAAAATGAAAACATTAGAAAATATTTTAATTTTACAAAAAAAAGCAACTACCTTACAATATGCAAAATCAAAAAGAAGAATTTTACTATATGTTGTTGGATGCTAATGAAAAAATAATTATGTTAGCTTTTTTCAATAGAATTTTGACCGCATAAAAAATTCATAGATGTTAAAAAAAACCTTAGTAAATCAGTCCACATAAATCGTTTCAGCGGCGCAATTTTATCTTCTTTTTCAGCCCTTAATCACATTTAATTATTTTTTGGCATTTAGCTATCTCAAAAGCGTGAAAGCCTTTTGATAAATCATACTTTTCACAAGCTTGTAACCTGAGAACGAAACATTTGAAGCGACCTAAGCCTTCCAATATAAATCTTATGTTTACCTCGCTTTCTCCTTTATATATTCGTTTTCCGTATAAATAAGAGCTTTTTCCACTTCTGAAAATTAAATTAATCAATTAATTGCCTCATACCGTTCGTATTGTTATCAATTTCTCAACTTGGACTCTTCATATGCCATTACCTGAAGCGACTTGTGAAAGTGCATTATTGATTTCTTTCAATGCATTTGAAGCATTATCAGTCGTTGGTTGCCCCTAGAAAAAAAAAACCTTACATCAGAAAACTTGAAACATAAAGTGGCAGCAGTACCAGTATTAAGTTACGAACACTGACAACCATAGATTAAAAAAGGCGTTTCTATTTTCTGTATAATTTTTGAGTACTTACTTTTATTGAACTTATATTAGAGCTGATATTAGAAAGTGTTCGATCTGATTTAGATTGAAGTTTACACGGTTGTAAATCGTTATTGGAAGTAACAGACTTTTGTGATACAGGACTTTTAAGAGAGCCAGCTGAAGTCATCTTAGTCATTCTGAAAAGATGTTCAAAGAATTCTCTTACCGCATCCTGTGAGCAGCAGTCTTTAGTGCTGATATTTTAAAAACTTGTAATCACTTCACAAATTGCTTTATTTAATTTGAAAAAGATTCTCGAAAAAGTTTTGTAATCGGGAAAGAAAACTGTACAATTTACTTGACTCCTTTTCCGATATCAAAAGTTCAGTCTGCTTAAATAAAAATAAGCATCACATAAAACTGTTTTTTAGAAAAATTAAAAAACAAACAAGACTAACTTTGAAAGGTTATTGAGAGTCATTTGATATTGTGACATAAGTTCCGACTGCTGCTTGCTGTTTAAAAGATGAGCACTCATTTGAGCCGTTAAATTCTCAACTACACGCTGCTGTGGTCGGATGGAATCGCTACGAGTCTGTTGCAACATTGTCGCAAACACAGATAACAGCTGAGTGTTGTTTACTGTACTAGTGACATTCGTCGTAAGAGGAGCTTTCAGTGGATTGGAAGCCTATAAAAAGCGATAATTTACCCTTTGTTCTGATGAATTTTTACAGCTAATCCTACCTCCGAATCAGTAGAAAACTCTAGGTAAGAATGCAGATTGTATCGTAGAAACAGAGAAGAATCAACTGAAGAACATGTTGTCCAAGATTTGTAAAGTATATTCGTGTTATAATGAAATGAAGATGTAAATAAATTTCTTGAAAAATAATTTACTGTCTTTGAAGCGGCCGAAAAATCCAAATATTTGGTCAAAAACATGGATGGAAGTGTAGCATCTGATATAGATCCGGTCTTCTGAGCACCTTTCTTCGCTACTACAGTATGTTTGGCATCTGATAGCCTAGAAGCATCGCTGCTTGCCATATTTTTAACTCCAATAAGTTGTTCCTTCTTTTCCAGCCTCAGTGTACCAGAAGGTGACTTTGATGATACATCGGAAACAACAGCTGATGAGGAAATTGTAATGACAGAAGATGAACCAATTTGCTTTTCATCAGTCAAGGTACCATGTGCTTCTTTCGTTTCACCCATTGATTCATCCGCATTAATGTCCGAATCCGAGGTGGCGTTCGGCTAGAGAAGAACAAGAAATAATTAACACACAACCACTTAGAACAAGTCAATATGCATATACACATAAGTACCTATTTCACGAACCAATTAAGAAAGATTCCGCACCTTTATTATTCTGTGTCTTATAATGATAGGGTGAGCCTATGAAACTATATGATTGTTATTAGAAACTGTCAACACATTTCAACCAACTTCATGACGATCCCGATGAGCTTTCATACGGATATACAGCGAATTCCGCTGCACACAGACCCAGTTGGATAGTACGTCAAAAATTCGCGTCTTTTGTTGATGGTTAAAGTGTTCCAACGTACACTGTTCTTCAATTCTGTAAATGAAAGAAATGTCACTAGGGCACTAACTATTAATAAAGATTCTTGCGTTAAACGTGCATGAATAAAATAAGCATACGTTTTCGGTCAATACATCCTCAGCATTACACCACCTAAAGTAAATCCTACATATACGAATTCAGAACCTTCATTTATAAGTTCTTTTTCTTCATAATGAATTCAACATGAAATAATTTATTTCGAGTAGCACTTAAAATGATGGTTTTCATCGAACAATAGGACTTGAATCCATACCTTATGCAGAGATCAACCAAACTTGGTGGAAGACGGATTTTTTTATTCGGTGCACCAAATTCTTTGGTCTTTTGTTTATAAGTGTCGATCATTGCTCGCAATCTATCCGACATAACTGGCATTTGTTTCTGCTAAAATGGAAAAAAATTAAACAAAATTTCCCACTACACAAAATAAATTTCTGTAGAATCGAGTTCACCTATGCATTTTCTAATTGAACATCCAAATGATAATTAGGTTGCTTGATTATAAGAAAACTTTAATGGGAGAGATGTTTCAGTTTTAATGTACAGCTAAGGCTGATAGTGACGCTTAAGCTGACAATCTAACCTGTGTTGTTGAACCAGGAGGCCGTCCAGGTGAGCGTTTCGGAATCGTTACAGCGGATAAAGGAGTAGCTAAATCTAAACTAGAAGCTAACTGTGATTGTGGAACATTTTCGGTAGAACGTGGAACAGGTTTGTCGGTATCAGTGTCAAGTTCGACGGATGTGTCTA
Organism: Madathamugadia hiepei; assembly: GCA_013365335.1. Classification (NCBI taxonomy): domain Eukaryota; kingdom Metazoa; phylum Nematoda; class Chromadorea; order Rhabditida; family Onchocercidae; genus Madathamugadia; species Madathamugadia hiepei. Next base: position 36,818 of record JABVXS010000040.1, read on the forward strand.
CTGTTTTTTGACAAATCTGCTGGAAAAAAGTTAAAAACAGTTACCAATAAAACATCTCATTATCGGAGAAATCACACCATCACTTATATGAAACAAAATCTGAATCTAAAAAATCGCACTTCTTTGCCACCACAAATTTCCATTCCCTCCGCATCTTCTATTTCACCACCTGCCATTTCCTTCAAAAATCCAGCTAAACCTTCATCAGTCATTCCGACAACTGACCTCTTCGCTTGTGGTTTTAGTCTGAAACAACAACAAAGCATCTTAGTTGCTGAGAAGTGAAACCATGAGAACTGAAATTTCAAATCACTAATTCTATCCCTTTTGCTGGTCCTGGTGTACCAAAATGTAGAAACCACTTATATTACACTTCATCGACTAGAATAGCAAAGAAGTTGAAAATCTAACCAATAATCCATGATGCTATGCGAGTAGAAATTTTACAACGTAATCCTACATGAGTATAAAATCTACAACGTAATCAAAATACTTGCTTCTTTTTTACACCCAGAGCAGCTTTTACAGTTGGTGACTGAATTTTAGCCATTGGTGGTTGCCCTAAAAGACGTCGCTTTTTTATATACTGTTGTGTGAGTAAACGACTTCGAGGCTTTGTCGTAGGAGCAGCACCAGATGAGGACAGTCTAAACGGTGACTGAGGAGGGTCTGATTCTCTTATAGATTCCGCCAATGATGAAATATTATCAACGGGTAGTTTTGCAAGTGGAAGGGTGCATGCACGCTTATTGTCGCTTGTTTCGTCGTCACTAGAGATTTTACGTTTCTGAAATTACAAAATAAGAAGAATTTCAAGTGTAATACTCGAAGTTAGCAGTTACAGCAAGAAAGGTTCACCAGATTTCTGGTTGTAACTTATGCAACAAAAAAAAAATCCTCGAGCTCAAACTCCTCAAACTCGTAACTGCACTGAAAAGTATGGATGGAAACCTGGTGTGAAAATGAGTAAAGAAGTCAATCACATCCACATACTCTGCATCATACCTTTTCCACCGTTTTCTTCTTTGTGACTGTATCTTCAGTATCACTATCATCATCCCCATCAGTATACTTCGACTTAAATTCCAATTTTCCTTTATTAACGTAGAAACCTCCACGTACTGTATCCAAAGCAGAAGGAACATGCTCGTCATACTGAAATAATGATTGTATGATCGAAGGCAAAGAAATCAGATAAAATAAATTTTCTGGAACCAATTCAAAATAAGCCTTTGAAGATTACAGCTTCAGTGTCATCAATAAATGGATCTGTGAGATCGTATCCAACCGTTTTATCCATGTAATCATCAGCACAACCAAAACGAATCTTGTGGCCATGTTTATCTTTTTTGCCACCCTGGAAACAAGCAACTAACTCCAGTTCTCAATAAATGCTATTAATGACAAGGCTTTCTTTTCATGCATATTTGCAAATTCCACCCCACTAAAAATTCTAGCACATTGTTAAAATTAAATTAATACATGCAAATAATCAAGGTGCACGCAATAATTAAACTCACGTATTTTTGTTCTAATCTCTTTACTATCTCTTCTGCTTCACGATCATGAAATCGTTCGTCTTCACCGCTTGATTCGTCTTCTTTCTAGAATTCACCGTTTCAGCGATTAACATGGGACGATAGGGTTCAGTGCATGAAACTAAACTGAGTGTACAAGAAAATGAAATTTGAGATTGACATGGATCTGAATACATCGAAAATCCCTTTAGCAGAACATACCAAATACGTTACTCGATGAAAAGTATAACTCAACATGACTATGAATTCTAAGGCTAAACTTCTATTTCTTAGTCAAACCGCAGTGGGGGGAATATAATTCAAAGAACGGATCTAGAAAACAACTTACCAGATATTCTTTGCAAATTTTTTCATAATCAAATTCAGGATATGATTTTTTGGTAGGCTTAAATAGATCCAACGTAATGATGCTGTATTTCTTCCGAACATGATGTTGCTTCTTCTTGCTACCGCCAAGGTTTAAATTCATATTAACTGCAACATTTATTTCACATCTACCTTAAACATTTGGTTTACAGCAGCACTTACATAATGCATAAATTGGTTTCCAATATCACTCTTTTTAATTGCCGAATCATTCAAATTTAAAAGAAAACAGCAATCCTCAAGTGTTCATTTCCGAGCTACGAATGGTACAGTGCCTGTTGTACGGGCAAATTTTAGCAATACAATAGTCCGGGATGTACATGATTCATAGTTATCTTGGTCAAAAACAAGAAAAAATTCCGAAATCAACTTAGCTGTCAACTTAGATGTACATATCTGAACTGTTTATCTCAGCCTATCAAGGTCATTTTAAACCTAATTGCTCCTTTCGAACTATTAACGTTATTCACATGATCCCAAAACATGCAAAATCAGCTCCACACGACTTTTATCAAGCGTATAGTTCACATGAATTTCACAACGCACAATCGAAGTTACACACCACAACCGAATCCGTGTTTTGCAACCTTGACGCTAATGATGAAGAATTGTCTGTGCTAGGAACAATATTTGCGAAGTTGGTATGCTTGCGTACTGCCTGTGGAGCGGGGTGGATCGTAGAATATGTCATCGTGTGCTTTCGAGCAGTTCGATGCTTGTGTTTTGAAGCCGACGAATGGGGAAGTGAGCTTCGTAGCTTTCTTGCTTTTCCTGTGGAAGAATTCCTCATCGTGAAGATTTTTGGCTGTTTTATTTCAAAAATGAAATGTGGAAACATATCTCTTTCTTGTTTTGGAGTTCTCAAAATTGGAAGTTAACAATTTTCGCATGGTAGCTGAAGCGAAAATGAAGTAAGTTGCATTGATGCCGTCTCGTTTCTTAGCTTTCACTTTTTGTCATTCAATTTAAAAAAAATGTGCCAATAAAACACTCTATGAATCCAATGATCATTCATAAAATGTAGCAAAAATAGAATGAAAACTGTAGAAATAAGCCTCCTTCAGCAATGGAATACTTCTAATTATAATATTTGTTGAGCGGATTCGATTAATTAAGGGAAAATTTTCAAACTCCAAAGGATCTACCATTTCTCCTTTTAACTGCAACAAATTTGACAATTTTCTGACTACCAATGTAAGTTAAAGTTTCAGCTCTGTGACCATTTGTTGGATGAGGGAACACCACTGCAGTGTAATGATCGAATTGCAAATTTCAAATCAAATTTAAACATATCATAGAACATAGGAAATAGCAGGTAAAAAACCGAGATGATATCTGTCAATAGTCGTGCCGTTAATCAAAATAATGTGCAGAAATTGTGACTGAAAACATTAAAATCGAGTACAACAACGTGAAATGGAAAACATAGACGAATAAGTTTACAAAGTCAAATACATTGATAAACCTCAAACGCCAGTCCTTGAGAAATATCACATCGCTGATTAATTACGCTGTGACAATTACAGAAAACATATGCCAAAGAAACATTAAAATAATTCCCAGCAAAATATGGAAAACAGGGGATGGAAGTTGCTGTACAAAAGAGGTCTGCAGACGGTTGAGTCCGAAATAATAGATGCATAAGGTCTAAGATTGCTTGCCTAACCATAACACTGTCAACAGTCTGATTTTCAGCATTCGCTATTCTACATCATTCTGAAGATGAATATAAAATGCACTATTTTTTAATTATAACATTTCTAAACATTTGAAAAAAGGTTAGAACCTTTTTCCAAGAGTTGCCCACCTTACAACAGTATATTCTCAGACCAAAAGCAGTCACTTGAAATTGAATTCCATATAATTAACGAGTGGAAGTTACTGAAGCTGGGACTCAAGTTTCTCGAAGATCAGGTAAGTCATACAATAACTTATAAATAGGCGGTGAAAACTTTTTGTAGAAAGGAAATTAAAACGGTGCAGTGAAGGAAGTACGAGGAACACTGCAAGGTAACAACCAAAATCCATGGAAAAGGATCAAAAATTCACCGGTATCAACAAAAAACAACGATAGAAGCTGGATTTTTAAAAGTTAATGTTGTTATCACAGTTACTAAACAAGCACTGTCCCTCTAACTTCGGTATTACTGAAATGACGGAGATAACTGCATATCTGCAAAAATCGGAAGTACGACTTCTCGATGGAAATTCATAACTTTCCACCACAACAAATTAAAAAGGACTTATTTAATTTCATACAAATACGAACCAAACAGACATACATACAGCTACCTAATAACCAGTATTGGCTAACAGAACCTTTAGTATCACCAAGTAGATTACAAGAACAACTGAGTATTCTGTAACAAGCCCTTTTAAGCCCAATATATACAATACTATACATCGAACGCTGAGAAACCAATATATAATTTACAAAAGAAGGCAAAATTATAACAATAACTTGTACGAAAAAGGTAGAAATGACAAAAGGCTAAAACAGTATGAAAAAGCCATGTTGATGTACCAGCGATTATAAACAATTAGAATTTCAAGGATGGAAGAAACCAATGAAATCCAATCAACTGCACTACGGTAGTGCTACAGAAACATCCCTACTTTTCCTTCAAAAGTCACCAAACTTATCTACGTGTATCTCATCAAATTCCATTTCCTGAATTTACGTAAATAAAAACACGTTACTACAACGAAATGAAGGCAAGACCTCGGGTCCGATATTCTAGGATAAGCTGCACCCAATAACGAGTTCTCACCAAAAAGGAAACTATGCTTGCTTATTGAAAGACGATCATTGTATTAATATTATAAAAAACAAGAAACATCCAACATGCCCCTTACAAATTATTATTATTATTCCTTTTCTAATTCAGCAAATAGCATCATAATACGCCATAATGGAATGCTTTAGAAAAAATAAACAGCAAACGCCGCAATCACAAACTTGAGAGAATGAAAATATCAACGAGGATTTTTGTAGAGTAGATAAGAATTACAGAACTTCACTGATGATTTCACGAATTCCATTCATACTATACAAAAATCTCTGAAAATCATTCAGAAAAGTGTACAGAAGGAATCCTGTAAACGCTCCCAAGAATTTTGCCGAAAAACCCGCATAAAGCGTCACTTCCGGTGAATCATTTTCTACAGTTTGAAACATGAAAAACCACTGATTACATTTCACATTTGCATAGGAATAGTACCCGAATTGCGCCATAACTACGCATTGTTGAAACGTACTCGTTTCTTTCCACTACCGTTATTACTGTTTTCAATGTTATCACTCTTATTATGATCCGTTACAACTAAAGCACTTTTGATGCAAGTGGACAGTTGCATTTTGCCATCGCTTAATAACGGTTCGCTCTGTATATTAGCGATATTACATGCAAGCAATGGCTCTATCCCATTCTCATACGGCAATGACGTAGTTGAATCATTCGGTATAAGATGAAGAAGATCTAAGGGCACTCGCCGTAATGGATATGTCAGTTTTTTCACATGTCTTCCTGAAAACATTTATTGTTTGCAATGGGTAAAAACAAAGCCAGTTCCGAATTGCAAAAAGCTTATGTCAAACGGCAATATTAAACTACACTGACGATTAACAAGTTAGAAATGTCTCCAAAATTCTCAAAACACCAGAATATATTGGACAAAAGTAAATATATTGGAATAAACAGAACTTACCGTCTTCAACGTACAATAAGGCAATTGCAATCAAAATGACCAATGATACGACAGCAAACACACTGGCAATAACCGTTATCCAAAGTCTATGCTCTTCTTCATTCGTATCTTCTACATCGCAAACTCGTGATCTGATACATCCCATGCTACCCCCAAGTACGTCCCGATCACCAATTGAGGACAACCAGTCAGCTAACCATTCTTCACCGCAAACGCACTGCCACAGATTTTCTACAACATACGAGTTTCTTTCATGCGGAAAAATAAAATTAAACAAGGAGAAATTTGCAACATGACAAAAATCGATCAGAAAGCAAACAAAAAAAACCTGGATAAAGTCAAAAACTTGGAAGGGTAACTGCAAATTTTATTCGTATTTTTTTGTCCCATACAGCATCAATATGTCAAAAAGGGCAAGACAGAAAGAATGGTAAAACCTGAAAAATCGACGACTTTGAGCTGCTCAACGTTGAGATTATCGAGCATTCGCTTGGGTAAATGCAAAAGGCGGTTACGATTGAGATACAAGCGTTTTAAAGGCAAACCAATAAGCCCATTACCGTGAATCTGAAGTTTCTTTCTCTGTTAAACACTAGAAAAATCTCCACAAGAACAAGAAATGAAAATTGCAACAACGGCACGGATAACTCTGATAGATAGGAATACAATATGCAGCCGATTCATATCACATTTTAGTATCCTATGACCGAACGCAAAATCATTATGTTTAGTTTTCGACGTAATATTTCAATTAAAAAAAAGCTTGTAAAATTTTTTACTTCTTTACACAATTATTAAAAAAATCTTAACAAAGGTAAAATAACATGAATTAAAAAGTTACAGACCTCTTCAATCTGATTATTATCAAGCGCTAATACTTTCAACGAAGTTAGTGTACTCAAATCGTGTTCTCCGACACGTATCAAATTATTGTTTGATACATACAGTTTAGTGAGCTTTTTCAATGGTCGCAAAAAAGAAACATTTGCTGGAAAAAATCAAAAATAAATGACAACTCCAACGAAGATCACAACATATTATGGAGGAATCTACTGCTTTAACCAAAGTTTCGAAACAAAAGGAAAAACAAATTATTCAAGATAAGAATGCTACCAGCCTAATTTTCGGAATATTTTCCATTAAAATGGTGAAAAAAAAATGCATTTGAAATATTAGGGGAAAAAATACCGGCTCCATCACGACTTGTCAACGAAGTGAGCTGATTATTTTGCATTGAAAGTGCAGTGATTTGATGTATTGGCTCTAAAGCTCGAGCTTCAATTTTAGCAATATTATTCGCTGATATCGAAAATGTACTGAGTCTAAAAAATATTAGGTAAAAAACCTATAGAAAACTTGATATTCCTCTTTTTTAATGATCATGAATAATCCCTGTACTGTCAAATATCATTTTATGATAAAAAGTACTCATTGAAGAACGATGTTTCATTTCATTTACAGTGAATTTTAGTAGCTTTCAGGTTATGGTTTTTATATAATTTAATGTCCTATATTATTATTCCTCAAGATAATGCAAATACATCAAAACAAATATGTACCTGCCACTTTCATCTAACGAATGCAAATCACCATTTAGTATTTCGGTGATCGAATTCCTATCCAAGCTTAACAGAATTAGATTGCGAAGATCATGCAACGTAATATTTTTCATTGATTGGATGTGATTGTGGTTGATGAATAACTTTTCTAATGATTTCAATCCACGTAGTTCTATCCGTAAAATTTGATTATTTCCTGTAATCAACACATGATTTCATTATAGTTTCTTGTTTCACCTGAACAGAAACCAGAATTACAATGAGCAGATGCAAAACAAATGTTTGAACCTTCTAAAATATGACTATGGTTGATTGATGACTAATAATTTCAATCAACGCATTGTAATTCAAACATCACCCAACTTCAAAACTTTTTAGTTCCTATATTTCTTTAAATTGAAACTCAAGATCTCTGGTAATCCATGTTACTCACAGATGGTGTCATTTTGACAGTAATATCTCACACCTTCAACCAACCCCAATCAAACCATCTGAAAATTAAAATGTGAAAATATATGAAAAAGAACTTTAAAGCACCCACCAAGATTCAAATATTTCAAATTCTTTAAGTGCGCAAAGACATGCCATTCAACGTACATAATGTCGTTGCCTTGCAAATTCAACGTGTGGAGGCTGTTAAGACCACGAAACATACCACTGTAAAGGACTGGAGTGCTTTACCATTCGTATTGAGTATTAAATGAACAATACTAAATCTAGGATCGAATAATGAATATAATTCTCATTTACCAGCAATGAATATATCTAATAGGTTAAAAAGATCAAATTTTAAACATTTGAAAATGCAGTGTTTTCCATAATTTTCTTTTTTGCATGCACACCAATCAAAAGAGACTTCAATTAATCATATAAAAACAAACGAAACAAATCAACTCACGCGGATAAATTCATCAATTTGTTATTTGCTAAATTTAATACTTTTAGATTGCTCAAAGACGTAAAAGCACCATCTTCGATAATTGATATTTGGTTATCACATAACATCAGCGTTTTCAATTCTTTTAACCGATCTAATGCACCTTAAAAAATTAATTACGAAATTGTGTTACGAAAAATTTCATTAAGAAAAAATACATTACGAAATAATAGTTGATGTTCGACTTTTCATTCCCAACTGCAATGAAGACATTCCTTTGTACTTTTGAAACAATTATTTCCCCCTTTGCTAACTCATAAATCCCCACGAACGAACCGTATTTAAAATCGTCTTCCTAGTAGCGAAATTTCTTTATCAGGATCCCTCTTAGTTCTTTCTCAATTTACAAAAACATTTGATACCGAAGGACATAAAAACAAAAACCAAGTATTTCTTATTCCTCAACTTATGATTGACTCAGTTTTGGATAAAACTGAAATTAATTAATATTAGAACTGAACCTTTAGAAATCGAGCTAATTTTGTTGCCACCCAGATCGAGTATTTCAAGACGACTCAGATCTCTGAACATAACAGGCTCGACGCGTTTGATAATGTTATTCCGCAACTGCAGCACTTCTAGCCTTTCTCCTATTTTGCTAAATGCACCGGGTCGAATAACGCTTAATCCTGATCTCTCTATGGATAAAATCCGAGGAAAAACCTGAAACCTACTAAAAATAAAAATTAACGAATATCACAAAACAAAAAGTACGACTGATTAATACCCTCACACCTCACCAGAGAAACAAATGCGATTTAAAAACTTAAAACTCGACGAGCTAATAAAATTGGCTAAATGATATTCGGATATATTCATTAAAATACTTTTTACTCACGAAAAGCACCTGATCATAGAAAATGGATCTGAACACTTAATAATCACTTCTTACCACTCATTCAATAAAAGATTTCATTAGCAGCGCAAAACATTTAAGCATCAGTATGCGCTACCTGTGAAAACATATCAGATGGTATAATATTGACCAAGGAATCCCAAATCCGTAGTTTGGATACCATCGTTTCGTTAAGTGCATTTAAAGCACTAAACACTTGTGGCATTTTCTGCTTTGTACAACCGATCCAAAGGCCTTCATTTTTTGACAAAAATGAATCTTGACCACTTGAAGATACTGCTTCCGAAAAGCAATGACAAGCTTCCTAAAGAAGATGAGGGATTATAGATTACATTACCTACACAAAAATGAATACTTTTATTTCAAAATTTGCTAATAATGAGCTTCATTTTTAGTAGTTGACAGATTTTCTTGCATGATGTGGAATGCTGTTCATGTGAGCATACAGATCCATTTTAGCTCATTGTTTAATTAAAATGCTTTACACATTTCAAACGAATTTGGAATACTTGCGAGTGTAAAATAAATAGAAGGGATAATGAAATTTAAAACCCAACAAAGTAAGCCAATAATTTTGAAGGCAATAAATTTTAACGATATTCTTTAGCAAGCCATTTGTTGCATGAATAAATGCATAAAAAACATCATTTCTTTTCATCATAAAAAAAAATTGAGGAAGAACATAAAATTTATGTTGTTGGATAATAATAATTAAATCAAGATCAGCTACATTATGTCCTTTCTGTTTTCCAGCTTTTCATTTGACAAGGCAAATAAAAGAGACCATTAAAGCTAATCTCTACTCCATTTCTTTACCCAGACTAAACTGGAAATTACACCATATCTCCTCCGCACAACATACATCTCTGCCAACAGCTATCAAGCATCCAGCCACGAACTACTTAGGTTACTGGAATCAAGAACTTCAAACAGCATATTACAAATATTTTTCTGAGAAATTTTCTAACTTCCCAGGTATTCATTTGAGAATTATATGTTCCACAATTATTACATTCAGCAATATTTTACAGCATAAAAACTCTCTCGAATTCTACACAATGTTCAAAATTTTTGGAAGGAAAAGTTGGAGTTAGAAAAGTTTTCTAGAAAACTTACACCAACAACAAAACCTCACAGTGTAGCTAGCAGCTGAGCTTAAAGAGAGGTCATCCAATCTCAAGTCTCAATTCAAGTCGACGTTTGACCTCGCCGAGACCTCAACTCTTAATCTCAAGCGTCAAAATTAAGAATCAGAAGAAAAAACAATCGATTGCACAAACCCTAACCGATAACATGAATGGAAAAGAAGACCACATATAGGTAATGTAAACGAGAGTACCAACAAAATAAACTCTCAATGTCTATTCGTGAGTGTTGAAAAAGCAAAAATAGCTAATTTAATGGACTTGAACTCTTTGAATAACGAGCTAGCATTTATGCTTACACTCATTGACTTTGTCAATCATCCACTACTGGGTACAAATAAGGCGATTGTTTTTCTTAACCCCAAAAGAAAGAAAAACAAGCTATGCTGCCTCATCCAGTCCTTTCTTTCGTCTCGACTTGAAAGCGAAGATACTTCTAAACTCAGGGTAATAAGTTAAAGATAATCCTCATCAATTCAAGGCTAAGCTGAACTAAGAAACACAGTTGAACATGCCTTTTCAACAACCACCTTGACACAACTTCGATCACCACCAAATAAAATCTTGATTTTAGGAACTGAATTCTTCAAATAACTTGTAAAGAATAATAAAAATGATAACAATTTTCGATTAGCAATCAAATAAACCATCGAACCTCAGATTCCCAAGAAAATATAACTTGCTATTAAACAGTGAAAATGACTTACTGGTTGGCTGTTTCTAGCGATGCCCTTAAATGCCGCATTGCAGAGAGCTTCAGTGATGGTAGTGGTGTTTGTTACTGTGGTAGATCGTACAGTCCATAAATGGAATAAAGTATAGAGGAATAATCTAAGACAAATTTGCGGAGGTGACAATAGCCACTGCATCATTTAGCAGAAACAGCAATTATACAGAAGATAATATTTCGAGCAGAGAATAGCAGCATTCGCCACTTGACCTCCGTTGATACTTTTCTTTCACCTCTTTCTCCTTATTAGTTTCCTTGTTCTCCTTTGTTTCCAAATTGAAAAACTGGCGGAACCTGAAAAATCTATTTATTTCCTTGAATAAAAATGAAATATGCATCCCCGCCGTAGCCCAGAACTTGCTTTCACCATTAACGATAGTGTAACGAGTAACAGTCTATTCTTGCATTGTGGTAATTCAATTTGGATGGGAGAAATATACAATCATTGCTTATGTTAAATATCAATTTCATTCAAATAAAACTTCCGTTTAAAAAAAGTGAACAATCAAATGACCGAACGGGATACTTAGCTTAGAAGGTTGATGAGTGCAGCTTACTTTCGATGTTATTTTTAAAAGAAAGTGAGATATATACAATGTTGTGTAATTGAGGAGGCCTTCCTATACAACATTCATAAAAAGGTAACTGATATGTACAGTCATTAAATGGTGCATAAAACGCCTGTTAGTGGCATATAAACATCCCAAAACGAAACCTTTATTGATCCTTCAATTTAGTTTAGCAGTGTATTCTACAAAGGAATGCTTATTCTTAACCCCTTCTTCTTCCAAACTAAAAACAAATTATTCGTTGGAATTATCACTTTCGAATTAGAAGAGGAAGAATAGAAGGGAGATGAGATAAAAATATTCAACAAATAAAATCAGGACAGGAAAGGAAGGACAACAGAATTGCTTAGGTCAAGGGCGTATCTTTTTTCGTCCTTTTCTCTCAAGATAACTCGCTAAAACTCCACCTTAATCAATATTTTCTTGTGGAAAAAATTAGAAGGTCATATAAGATCCCCGCATTCTCCTGAACTTCGTATTCTCTCACAATTACAACACAAAAGGGTTTAATAAGATAATGCAATAAGCTAGCAAACTTGGCCCTTTCTTGTTTCAAATCGCAAGAAATTACAAGCCATTCCTATTTAACCGCGGTAACTTTTTAAAGGTCAAATGCGTTACGTAAGAATGAAAAAGTTGACAGACACCCGAACGGTTGATGATTAGAAAGTAAGGTAGATGGTAGGACATGATCTGTTAGCTTGCGACAAACTATTCAGCGAAATGAAACCAAACTGAGAGAAAGCTGCTTTCTTGCTGTAAAATTTTGCACTGACACTATGGTCTATTGTAAGGATTAAAGTTTGCTTTTAGCAAGAAAAGACAAAGTTTCTTGCTAAAAGTGTAGAATGAACTTGAAGAGTTGAAACTAGTTTGGAAATTATTTTCAGTTCAAAAGAGAAATAGCTGAGAATGTGCACAGTGACATCATCTCCTATACCGTTCCAACTGATACCATTTCAATTTCAGACTTTCATTGCTTCATTGAAAGAGAAATATTGAATTAAGTGCAGAGTTTGTGAAATGAAAATTCAGTATGAAATGGAAAGGTTTTAGATATGAGCTCAGGTACACTTGAAATAGAGAAACAGAGAAAATACAAAAATATCCCACTATTCTTGTATTGATCTATACTTGATGAACTGTCTGAACCAACAGTGGTATACCTTTACCCTTTCTAACCTTTACTGTCACACCTGTTTTCGGTCCCATTTAATTGATTTTGTGAACTTTTCCAACTAAAGATTCGCAGATTCAACCGGATCATGCTAATCAAGAAACATCAGTAATCTAAGCACTAATTAAGCGATGACAAGGGTTTTTTTTAATGTTGATATTCCAGAAAGAAATTGATAAAGTCGGAAAAAAGTGAAAGAATTTCGTTTACCAGTGATCGACACTTTGCTGCGATTGATGTAATCTCAGTGTCATCGTCGGATGTTCAAACTCTCGACAATGTAAACTTTTAAATAATTTTTAATTTTAATGCACGCGAAGGTTTGAAATTTTATTCTTGATTTTACTCCTTACTTCCCTCTTGAATTCCATATTTCAAATCTCTGCTTTAACACTTCATCTAATCCTGAAATCCCTACATCACCCACATCTTTTTTCTTAAGAGAAACCGATGAGAGAAGCTCAGGTAATATATGCCACCTAAATAATTAATCCAAAAGATTTCTCAGAAGCAATAACAGTTCAGAAATGCTCTATTCTTACATAATCAACCTATCAGTGCTAAGTGATAAATGCAGGTAATGACAGCCATCATGACAAGGTAAGTGCCAGGAGTTTCAGCAAACCTGTAGTGACAATGTCAAGCACATTTAGCTGCCTGCTAACCATCCCAAAATTACATTAATTATCATCAAGAGTGATATAGATACGAGAGTTGTGTACCTCAATACTCCATTCCAACAGATGAAATATCACACTCCGAGTCATAACTGGGATAACTATACTGAAATAAGGATGCCAACTTCACTGAAAGAATATATGTGAACCGGAAATGGTTCACACCAGCTTGATCACTTCCGGTCTCCAACAACAACATGCAATACATCCTATTGGCTAGTGAAGACCGATCGAAGCTAGCCAACAATGTTCCCGTCTTCCTCACCTATTTGACATCAATTGACATACACTGACCTCACTGACCAGTACTGAACGCTTCACTTTTTATCCATCAACTAATTTCTCATTCTCTTCTGTTCTTTTACTCTCTCCCTTACATTTACGAAAAGGTTAAAAGCAAAAAAAAGAAATCTTCCATGAAATAATAGGATACTTCATGTAGATAGCAAAACAGAGACGATGTGCTTCAACAGGGATAAAAAAAGTGAAAAAAAAAGAGTGAGAAGTTTCAGGTGGAATATCCGTACCAGATAAAACGGTGGGAATCGAACACTAAGAAGAGAGAGAAAAAGAAAAGGAGGACTAGATAGATACGAAAGATTGAGAAGGAGAGAAAGGGTTAGATCTCGATGGTTGGATGGATGAATGGCTGGACGGGTCAGTGACAACTACCACAACCAGTACTCCTCGTTGCAGATCCCCGCATTGGTGCCATCTGGTGCTAGTTCGTCGCGGCTACACACATCGTTTCCAACCTCTCCATTTCTCCGTCTGCATCTCTTCTAATCATCTTACAATTTACGTATCTCTCTCATACCTCCCTTAGCTGCCATCTTTTTATCTTCTTCTACTCTTTTAGCTCCGACCTACCGATAATTAGTAACTGTGCTGCTGCATTCGTCCTTCTCTCCTGTTCTATCATTTTCCCAGTTCTCCTTTGTCACCGTATATCAAATTTTCTTGCTCTCAGTGATAAATTGAAGTTGTCTGAGAACGAGCCCTTCTCTCCGTAAAGCAATTCCAAAATAAATAGCACTTGTGGTTTGAAACTGTAGCAGCCTAAGCTTATATCCCCGAAAATATCTGTGTATCCGGAAGAAACGATCGGTTTTTGGTCGGTCGAAGATCATTCAAAGGAACGAACGAACATAATTAAGTGGCACATCATGCTCTTTCTTTCATTGTGTCACTTGAGTTAAATGTATGGAACTCAAAATGCGCCCTTAATTCTGGGAACGAAGAAAGAGAAGGTGAGAGACAATTTAGGGAACTTCCACAAATACAGATGGTTTCTACTGTGCCTGACGAATGGTCCAACTTTACCAAACTCCTGCCACTGAATGCCTTATTTTGGATATCAGCGAATTTCTATTGCAACAGTTATTAATGGCAGTCATGGAGGAGGGTTGTGATTATCATCAATGGATGGTATAGTACAATAAAGTTACGTAGAAATTTCCCGTAATCGAAAATTTGAATTAATCATGAGGATTAAATTTCTTCTCCGTCAACATCTATGGAGGTGAACGTGTAGAGACGATGCTCCACAGCAGCGGACCCTGCAACCAACTGGAACAAACGCTAAAAAATAAAAATCGGGAAAATAAGTTTCAGTTGAGGGAAATTTGAAACAAATTGAAATTTAATTCACATAGGAAAGGACGGATGAACCACTGACATCAAAACCGCTGCTTAGTAACCTTAAAAATCAATAATTGTCATTGCGAAATGAATGCTAAGTTCTGGTTTATCCTTGAAAATGTCACCAGTGCGTTGACAGAGACACAATGCTCACCATTGAAAACCATTACTGAACACAGCAATGCTAACAACTCTGCAAAAATTGCTCACCTCTGTTCAAACACACCTTTGAATTATTTCGAATTGGTCAATTGACTGGGTAGGAGGATGATCACAGGGGCTCCGATAACAACAGTGATCATGTATTGCAACATCTTAGCAATGAGTCATTTCAGATGAAAGTCTGTCAAAGTTTTAGCATCCAATTCTTATTAAAACAACTGGTGAAAAATAAGAAGTACTTCTCTGTGTTTCTAGGATATTTGGTTGCAGGTCTGTTTCGTTATCCATCCTAAATACCACTACAATAATCATACTTTATTATGATCATCAGGTTAAAAGATAGGTGAGGTGAAACAAGTTCAATGCGAGACAGCCTCTCAAATCTCAACTATAACTGACTACAACAGGTAAGACTAAAACATCCAATCCAACACCCTCCGAGAATGCAAAAAGTTGACGGTGCATATGCAACGTGATACATTTCTAAAATTTAGTATTTGGAAGTGCTTTATAGAATTGTTCTGCATAAAAAATATATATGACCTGATTTATGTAAACTTTTCAAGAATTGAAAGTTTAAAAGGATGAATTGAGTAAAGAAAGGAAAACAAAGGCACAGAGAAAAGGAAAATAATTCATTCACAGCAAAAACTACTTGGAATAGAGCGAAAATTTTTGGATTTTCCACTTTGTCAAACATTTCCCAAACATTTTTTTTCATTTTCAAGTCTGTTTACAATGTACAGAATATCATTTTTCCACAGAGTGTAGTTCGACTGAGAACAATATTCTCGAACAAATCTTTGCAAATTCAATGCTTACACATTCACATTAGTTGACAGGTTGTAAGTACATCCTCTCGATGCTTATTTCTACTGCTCAAATTTTTAATTAATTTTTTCAAACTTGTAATGAAAAAAACTTTTATTCTCTCGAGCGAAATTTTTATGTTACTCTCATCACTATTATCAGAATATCTACGAAAATATTATTTAATGAAAAATAGTAGATTTGTTTAAAAAAATTGCTAACCTGTAAAATTCTTATACCAACAAGACCTTGAAACGAAGTGGAAGCAAGAAATTCTAATAAAAAAGTCTCAAATCAAAGGATTTGTCTTATGAAAGCACAGTTTGCAAGCAAATTCAAATATTTTTCAATAACCTCACAATAACTTCTCGCCTGACAGAAATTTTAGTATGGAGTCAGGCTCAAAAAGTCATAGCATTCCAGAAATAGGTTATGTCGCTAGTAACTTTTAGATTTCAGTAACAAAGCAGTATTCTCGTCCAACCACTGCTTGGATTGTTGCTTCATCGCTACCATGTTTTGTGACAGATGGGTTACAATGGGTAATCCATATGCAACAACCGCGCCACCAGTCATGTACTTCAGCTTGCATGCTGTACGAGCATGTGCGATCCCATCTATCAATAATCGATAAGATGAGCTGAAATTCGCTTCAATCAAGTTCGAATCACCGAGTTCAATTAGTTTTTCGTTAAAATGCGCACATAATTACAGTAAAATTTATGAACTGACAAAATAATTTTGATTGCCTCTGCTAAACTCTAAAAATAATTAATTTTGAAAGCTTACTTTGAATTAATTTTATCACCGCTCGGTTTTTGAATTCCCGAGAAACAGAAATCCAGAAGGGCTAAGAATACCCTGTCAATTTCACCATCCGTGACCTTAAATAAAGACATCAAAATATTCTAATCTCTTTGCATGGAAATGATATTGTGTTGGCTGGGACCAACAGTAAAACAATATATGTATTCTCGAATTACAAGTTACAAACGTATTCCTCTTATAGAAAAAAAAAACACCGAGCTCCATGGTTTAATCTCCAATTCTAATTGTCATTTTACGCATGAACTCACCATCCAAAGGCAACCAACCACACAAGGACACTTTGCTATAACATAATCGTAAATTGCACCCCTGCCATCAAATCCTTCGCTTTCATAAGTTATGCGAACGCTAAAGATTTTTCTTTGAAAGATGTTAAACCTTAAAATATTAAAAATCGCGGTTGACTGAAATTTCAATTTATGAAATCACGCAAGGAAATAAATTAAACCTGGAACAGCCCATAAGCAATGATACAGCACGAATATTACTCCGCAATACTGTTGACCTTCCAAAGTATCTGCCACCACTTCCATGACCCATATAACTCAAAAAAGAAAAAATGAGTAGTAACAAGGATTGAAATTCGCTATAAATGCATTAAAAAGCGTTAGCGATATAACTAAAAACCATCAGAGAGTGGATCCTGCTAAACAAATACGATGAATACTATAAATTACGGAGATCATCATCGAGAATTCAGAAATTTTAAACAAATTTCTAAAACTGTAATTGTAATTTTTGCCATTATTTTTGCTGCTAATACTTTACACCTTTAAAACAAACCAAAATTAAACAGCAAGTTAATCTTACAAAAAAAGATCACTGCTTTCTAATGAGTTACGCAATTCTTCCGGTTTTGGTGCAACTCCAATGGTTCCTTTCCATGAAGTATATTTCTCTAGTTCTTTGGAAAGTCTTTTCTGTGTTTCAGTCAAATCACCTCCAGGGTCGAGTACGTAAAAAGAATTTGTTCCATCAACTGCTTTTGGTATCTAAAATTATGGTGCAAAAAACTGTTACGAAATCTGATCGGAAAAAAGTGAAAATACCTTTTCCGCAAAAGACAAAAGTTTCTCGAACATGTGGAAAGATGATATCCTGCATGCACGCTGATGCGATTCCATAATCGGCAAAAGTTCAAAAGGAAATGAAGCTAATTCCTGGAAAAAAATCAGTGAAAATACCACCGTCAGGCTTGATTATGATTTAATGGCCGAGAAAACATTGAAAGGCTAACCGGTGAGACGCAAAACAGAACATAACTGTTTGACAAGTTACGAAGGAATGACTGTTTTCCGAATTTCGATATCCAACGACTCCGACAAGCAGTAATATGTGTAGCAATAGCTTCATTAAAATTTTCCAAACTTGAAAACCTTTTCACCAGCTGCAGCCAACTTGCCGTTGATAAATCCAAATTCTCAGCTAACGTCTAGAAATTAATATAAATCAAAAAATTTCAATATCTTGATTAATTTCTGTATATTGAAAAAAAATTAGGCCGCTAACTATCGTTTTTGTAAAACTATTTCGTGATACATATAATTCTAATATTATCGTGTTTTTCATATTTCGAAACTGTTTGTATGCACATATAAAATGAAGAAACAGGCTGGAAAATCTCCATTTAGTCGATAATAAAACATGAAGATTCAATGCATACACTTGCAAAGTCTCGTGAAAGACCAATATTCATTAATTCATCGATAATGGAGATGTGAGCATCGCTCAAACTAGTGACGGGTAAAAGCAGAACAGAAAAAATTCCAAACCATTCCGTTTGCACCTCACTAATCAATACCTACAATAATTTTATGGCCTTCACAATGTCGCTTCTGCTGTCAAAAAATTTTTCAATTAACTTTTGAAACATGAAGTCGTCAATTCATCCATCTCTCAGTGTAGCTTATATAATAGAATCGTTTAAACTTAATTAGCTTAGAAAAAGTAGAACTTTTTACCTTAAATACGATACAAGCTAAAGAAAAAGATTAGCGGCTCAGCTTACATCACTCGTCAATCACTGCTGAACAACTGCAATTTTTCAAAAAAAATTTCAAGAAAGCATCATAACTCTGAATGACTCAACCTTCAGTTTCCTATCCAACTTTCTTCTTATCTGCCAATATTCCTTCGGATCCGTGCATGTTTTACTAAGGTTTCCTGATGCATCATTATCCGCCAACAACGTTGAAAAACGTTTCAGAAGCATGTCATCCTAAAAGCAATTTTTCTAAATTTGGATAAATAAAACAAAAAAAAAAAAGCACAACATTTTTTAAATCCTTTTTCACTATAATGATTGTTTACTTTAGTATTTTTTTTTAAATTAATCTACTCTAAAAACATTAACTGTGCATATACTTCCTGAACAATCATCACCTGCGGGACTGATGCAACAGGCACAACCAATGGTGGTCGATCATTGTGCAACCTAATTAACCAAAGGATCCGTCTCGAATCCAGAAAAAGTTGCACTACTGTTAAGTCTGAAAAATCTGCTTAAAGACAGCATAAAATTTATAAATTTCTGCATTTTATATTTAGAGATCCAAAAAATATTTCTAAAAACATATCTCTGAATCCTTGAAACCATAATTATTGCCTGATCAGACGTATTTTATCACTATGAATTACGAGTTCTTATGTCATCAACAAAACTAAACAAAACCAGGAACTATATATGATAGTCGAGCAAGAATTAATCTAATCGATCTGTGATATCAAATAACTAAAGTGAATTTGGCCGAAAACAACTGATGTAATGTAATTTTTGGAATTCGTAGTGGAATATTGCATTCAAGTAAAGGAAAAGCAAAAACTTACCACCCGGTAAATTTTGAACGGCCTTTTTAAACTTTTCAGAGTTATCAAAATGAAATTTTTGACTTTCTTCCGACTTTTTAGAAATCATGCGGGCCAATTGGCGAGTACTAATAAACATCGCTTCATTAAAGTAATAAGCTGCACTCCATCCCGGTTCAATCCAATCAGCCTTAAACTGGAAGGCACAAACTTGTCCCAAATACGAGCACGTTTGGAATCGCCATTCCCTAAAGTCCAGACAACGAGATATGAATGACACGTTTTTGAAAAACGACATAGGAAATCAGCTTATTGACATTTAATCGCAAATATCTCTAAAGAGAAAAAAACAGCAAGATTTTGTCTATTTTTGTGAAGTGAAAATAACGTACAGCAAGAAACTTAGACCTATAAAAGAGATGAGAGAAAGAATCGAAATCCTTCCTAGCATCTTCCATTTCTTTGTCTACGTAATTGGTAGTGATGACAGTAGCAGTCTTGTTATTTGCTTTTGAGATCGGTGTACATTTATTAGAGTTCAAAATTGATGAAGGCTTCGGTGAGCAAAGAGACCTGAAGAAAAAGGAGTGCTCGAGACCAATGATATAGCCAACTAGGATGCTGAAATGTATCCAGGCTGTACCAATACGAATAAAAGGCTAGTGCATAGAAAAAGTGGGTAGATTTAAGGCTTATTTTTGGCAGTTTCGTTTGGTACACTAAAAGAAAGAACAATATTTTTTCTACCACTATGATGTCTATTTTTCATCTTGGAACAATAAAATTATCTAACGTACAAAGTATTTAGGTCTGAAGCAAGATTTGTAACAATCGATTTCAGTGGTGATCGCAATCCTGTTTTGATCGGCGAAACATTCAAAAGCAGCCAATCCAATTTTGGAATTTTCAACGGCGTTCGCGCCAACTGTCGTATTGTCAACCATTGCCAGCGAAATTTTAAAGAATCTGTTGAGCACAACTATAAATTTGAATTGCCGTAGACTAAAAATATCAAAAAAAAAAACTTCAGAAAATCATAAGACATTGTGCCGAAGAAATCCAACAATGTCAAGACCCATACATTCTATGAATAAATTTTATAAACACACTTTCAGCGACTCTTTTATTACATCCTGCACAATGTCCGGTTTTTCTTCGTCACCAACTCTTCGAAGCCAGCGAATTACTGCTAACAGAAAACGATCTAATGCTTCCAGAGGATATCTCCGTTCATCGATTACCTGAAATACCCAAGCACACCTGTTAGGCTAGATGATTTGATAAAAAAATAAACTTTGACAAATAAAAATAACAATTAAGAATAATAACCTTATCCGTTATCTCTTTTTGAAGAGCCGAATAAATCGCAATCACATCAAATGAAGTTTCCTGAGGAAGTTTCAGAATCCTGCAATATGCAAATTTCAAACATTTCAATCAGTCATTTCAACTTATTTATTGATGCCAATGAAATGAACATTAACTGATGGTTTTAATAAAATTTTATGAGAACAAAATCTAGGTGATAAGGCATAACAATAAATCTAAATTATGAATATATGAAAGTCAATATGCAGAAAATATGAAATGTTACCTTCCCGAAAGCACACGAAACATTCTTGAAGAATACCGATTAAATAACATCATCGAAAAAATAGCTTCTATGTGCATCTGTGAATTCATGTTACAAAGTGTGCATATCACACATTCGCAATGTTTAGTATGCTCTTCCAATTTCAATTCATTGTTCATATTTTCTTCATTTACTTGCGGCAAACTAGAAATTGAAAAAGAATCACACTTTGTAGCAGGACTTTAAAAGTTTTTAATGCAAATTTTAGGCGTTAAACTTAATCATATTAGGAAAAGATACTGCCGTAGAAGGATCGGAAAAATTTTCCATGCTATCCTCATTTTAAACATCAGTATGAAGAAAGTTTCGACGAAAAATGCCGAAAGTAGGACATAAAACAAAGAAGACACAATAAAAATAAAAATGATGTGAGTGAATAAAAGTGTCCAGTTGCCCAAACCCAACAGCAATCATATAAATATGCTTGCGCTACTTAAGCCAAAAATTATAATAATTAAACAATAGAAATCCACGCCATAAATGTCTGCAAAAAATTATATACGATTACAATGTTGAAGACAATCTTTAGATTACATAGTTGAAGTTAAGCAATGGATAATAACTTACACTGTTAGTTCATCTCCACTGCGATTTATTGTTTCATGATGCGTAGATAAAAAATTTAGCGCACTCTTCTGCCCTCCTTTTTCTTCACAATAAGTTTCGTTTTTGGATTTCTTAAGATACAATAGTTGGCTAGAAAAGTACGAAAACTGGGTTAAAACAAGTACACCTTAGAAAAATAACCAACATTCCAGAGAGAAGCAATAATTGGTCGAAATGGATTGGGCCGAACATTGTGACTGTGACCGCGACCAAGTGTCGATGTCAGAAACAAGACATTCAGCACTGCCAAACACCTAATCAAAAGTAAAAAATTGAGGAATGTCCCAACCGTAGCACATGGTTTACCAAGAATGCTTGCAAGAAAACAAAACTAAAAAATTGATAATTTTCATAACTTATTAAGCACTGCCTTTCATATGGCAATCAGCTAATAAGCACTACGATAAATGCAAACCTTTGCAAATTTGTTGCTTTTAAAGCCTGGAGCAATAATTTAAGTCCTTCACTTTCACTTTCACGAAGGATTCCCAACTCAACATATTTAAAACATAGCTGCAGTACCACTTTAAAGTGTTCCGCCTCAACTGCACTTAATTTCACTAAAAAATGAGATATTTTCCAAATTCTTCGACATACTACAAAGGAGAGCTTAGAAACTCTATAATATTTTTAATCAGAAGTGACAATAAATATTGAAATGCAATCCTCGACCACAAAATAAGTAATTCCCATTTATTTAAAAAATTAAATTAAATAAACTGAGTTTAAAGCTTCTCGAACTTACAGTACTCATCAATTTTTGTTTCTTTAAATTCACCACCAGCAAATGAAGCGTAGCTCACATCCTCTTCTTTCATATTGTCACCATAATAAGCGCTACTTCGACATTTTACTAACGTTTCGTAACGTGCCTTGATGAAATCCATATTTTGTAGAAGATCACCAGCCTATGGCAAATTTATACAGCTTAACGTAAGTGTGACTGATCCCTGATGGGTAGGTGAAACGAAGTTAATAAATTCGAAGATCTGGAGAATTTCAGTCGCAACAAAGCAAACGTATGAAAAAACTTATAAACTTGTATTTAAAATATTTTCATTAATGTCATGCCTATTTACGTTGAATGTGCTGTCTTTTAAAAACACGATACAATACTTATTAGGTTTTACATAACCTGAAATTCCACAACATCAAAAACATGTCATTAACCCTGAGTCATTACTCAGCTAGCTACTGCGCACGCACTCGAATTTGAACCTACCGCTGTTAAATCAACAGATGGGAAATGGTTAGCAGCTACCAAAACCCTTTTAACAAGAATTTGAGCTTCATACTGCTGGAAAGTTTTTGCTTTCGATTTCGTAAGAAGAGATTCGTAATACTGCATAGTCTCAAGAATATGATTTTGCGTTGATAATGTATCGCCGAACTGGTGACCCTGAACCAAATGGATACAATGAGGAAATTTCGCGATATACGAAATCATCCACTTTTTTACTGCTATTTCTAAATAACTGAACAAGTACTGAAAAAATTTCGACTCTGCTTCGTAATTAATCCCATACTACTGATTTAACTTCCACAAAAAAAGGGCATATGGTCATACCGTTGCTTTTCTTTCATGGAGATGAATTATGACATTAATAACTTCATTAATGACTTCGTTGTGAATAGAACACATTCGTTTCACTTCTTCTTCATGAAACACCTGCGTTTTGGCTAGCGACCAGTGTCCCAAAAGACATAGCCACTGTATCAGCATTAATCTTGAATAGACGTCGCCACTGTGTAACCGCACAACATGTCCCAAGCAAATAACGGCTTTTGTATACTAGAAATAATCCTTATAAGATACCCAACACTGTAGAGAGTGAGCATGATACGAATCATGATGTATAGTCTTTATAAAGCTTTACTAATTATTAGGAAAGGGTACGATAGAGGAAAATGAGCGCAATGATTTTTTTGTAGATTAAGCTAATGATCAGATAATCTGAATTTGATTGAAATGGAAACGTCACCAAAAAGTAAAATTTACATAGACAGTATGCACATGCAATAGTGTTATGCATATTAAATATATGTAAACTTTTTCTTAGTATGAAAATTTTTCAAAAAAAAAAACAAGCCTCATCGGAATCAAGTAAACAAGCAGCAAGGAGCTTCGCATACTTGCTGTATTTCCGCTGTTCTTCTGGATTAGAAAGAGCAAGTACTGCAGGAGCTAAATGTGAATTCCATACAGAGAAGGCATCCTCAAAACCATTCAATATTTAGCAAGAGTGTAAAGATCACTATTTCAGAATTTTTCAGCATGCATAATAACTGTTTCAATGCTACGGGGTTGACTGAAGTTAATGAATTAATATCTTCCAATACATCACGTAATATTTTACAATTTATCCGTATCTTACATACTTGCAAATTTTGATGGGGTTTATATTTTTCCAAGCATGTTAACAGCGACCGAATTAATTTTATATGCTTCAGAGTTGAGGAAAGATTGTAAAAATCTGCCTTCCTGGTGTCAAACAGCTTCTCCAGTGCATTGTGAATCTCAAAATAATTTCACATATTGTGAGCTTTTTACAAAATTTAAGTAACAAATGAATACATTTCAGGTGTTAAAGCATGCGTACTTAAACCCAAAGACAATGATGGCATACTCAATCTCAAAACTCTACAGGATAATTTTTGATATATTTGAAGAATTCAATTTTCACACCAATCATTACGCAGTACATCTCAGTTTGACGCAGATACAGCACGCCTAAATTCATTTAGCAATTTAATTACATAACAGCGCCCAAAAACATCGAACGCAATATGCCAAACTATTTCAAAACTGTCCTTTTTTGTGAATGAAAGAATATAACCTCTCTTCTTGCGTTCATTTTTGCAACGATATGATTTTTTATGAGCAATAATAATCGATTTGCCAAGGAATCTAACTGAGACTTGCCTTCTCGAGCCATCCTGAAATTTTTTTAAAATACTTTTGAATAGAAAGAATCAAAAATAAAGTAATGCACAACTTACAGCGCATTCCATGACTTTACAGAACTTGATTCAATTTGTGGAATGAATACTTTAAAATGTTGACAGCTGTAATGTCAAGTCTTGTTTTTTGAAACTTTTCTACCACTTCTAACTAGATTAGCATTGATTTGCGTCATGCAGTAGTAGAGTAAAGAACAAGATTTCAATAGTTGGTAAGTGCTAATGACATGATGTTAGTAAACATAAGTCACCAGTAGTGTAGATTAATTGATAAGCGTACAGATACTGCGGAATTCAAGCAAAACGATTGAGAAGATGAAACACCGACATTAATAAATAAATGATAACTGAATCCCAATCAAATAGATTGATAATCTCGCTATTTGTAATGACAGTCCTTTTCTGGTAAAGTCGTTTGGAGTATGTTTAGAGCGGAAAAGCAGATAAGATGCTGCAATCTTGTGAAAATACATTCTATCAGTGATATCAACTTCACTAAAAAAGGACAACATCTGGTAGAAGAGCTGATTAGATCTGTAGCTGTATAGTTAAGTGAAAGGCACTACAACACAAAATGGAACGTTACTGTGAGATATGCGTAACTAGGATGTCTCAGAAGCTCTCGTAGGATTCATTTATCCATATGACTTCTATCAATTTCATGAGGATATATTTCTTGACTTTTATAAAATAACGGCAGCTGAGGTCTTCCCTCAAAATGGGCTTTAACACATCCAAACTATGAAAGGAAGGAAATTCAAATTTTGAAGCAATGAAAGGGAAACAACTGCAGGAGTCCTTATACTATTGCAGCTCGAATTGCGTCTGCGATTAGATAGCCAATGAAGTCATGGTTTCGTTGAGGTGGGTCGTGGTGTAGTCGTGTCTTCTGTGAGACTCTGGAGCATTTCATTATTTTTACCGATACATTGATACACATCTCCTCTCTATGACTCATTCATGCGGCATATTCTTTTGTATCGTTTTTTTTGTGCATTGCTTTGGGTATGATTCTATCTGTCACGTGTCACGTCAATTCTACGAAGCATTACAATGTATCACGTTTATTTTTAGTGATTTTTTTCATTTTTATCATTGAAAATGAAACTTACTGATATAAATTTCTTGATTCATGTTTTATCCAAATAATTCGTCGTAATTATGTGGGGATATTTTATTCTGGCTCGTTGCAAAATACGGAAGCGATTGAGACAGATAGTCATTGTTAACTAGAAATTTCAGTTCTAATCATATCACTGGATTCGTTTTTAAAATTTGTTTTTAGAATATTTTGTTTTTTAGAATATGGCGCAAACAGCAGTTTTAAAGCAAGGAATTTCGTTTATGAAAGAGTTTACTGGGTCGGTGACTCTTTTATGCAGTCAAGCAGTACATATGATGAAGACAAATGTAGTATTACGACCGATGTACAAGTGGTGGGAAGGAAGATTTGGTCGTGCGGAAGAATCATGTAAGTTTTTAGTTTATTGAATGAAGGAACGTAATTGTAAAAATGATTTATCGGTTATATGGTTCATGTGATCACATCTAAAGTATCATTGCATGGGTTTCTTTCAATTATTGAGTACGTTTATCAGAACGAAATTAGCGAATTTGAAAACAAGTGTGGTCCTTGAACTTTTTCCATATCCGCAGGATACATAGCCTATCTTCAGCCTGAGACGAATCTGTTGGGGTAGTAGCTGTAACTATTTTTAAATGTGATTCAAGTTTGGGACATTCTTAGAATGTAATTTTCGTAGTTTTGTTCTTTAGTTTCATTTATAAAAACTTAGTGTATGTATCACTAAAAAGAAAATCAGCTTTATAAATTGCGGAAGAAGTTTCTCAAATTGCTATTTTCTTTTGCATTGTAGTTTACTGATAACTTTTCTTTTATAAAGACTGCCAAATTTGGGTGAAAATTATGGCTCTTTATCAGTTCATTCAGCTATATGTTAGCTTTATTTCATTGCCAGTTATGAGTTATTGATAAGTTTCATATCATTTATTTTGTTGGAAAATTTTTTTCAACACGCAATAAAAATCATGTAAAGATGCGACCGTACCTTTTGTAAAAATCATTGGGGAATCTGGGTCATGAAATTTTCACGTTTGATTTTTTCAGGTTTTGTAAACCGTGGTCGTGCCAGATTGTACACTTATCTGCTGCTGTTCTTGTACTTTCGATCACGAAACGCAAAAAATAAAGCTGAAACTGAAGTGCTGAAAGTTCAAAGCAAGGAGCAAATTGTTGCGACAGCTTTACGGCGCAGCGCATTATCTTAGTTTGTGTCTCGCGTTTGTAGCTAGAGATGCTTTAGGTGACTTACTTCGCTTTGATTTGATTGTGAAGTAGTATAAAAATTGATTCTGTAATGCAGCTGGAATTAAATATTAACGTAAACCGTATGTAACAAGAAATGATGTAGTGGAATTAATTTGTCGTAAATTTCGGTTTGGATTGTGGAGCCCACCGATCTTGGAAAATTTTTCATTCGTTTCTTTTTCTATATTTCTTGTTTTTTTACTAACTAGTGCGAAGAGACACAGGTTAAAAACTTTGGATCTTAATCTGATTGGAACTAATCGTGATGTTGAGATGGGCAATCGTGTATGACGTGCTTGATTCTGAAATAAATACACAAGGGTGCGCTAATTTTGTAATTTTTCTTTTCACATGTTTGGTTAATCCTGTCCGGAATAGTTCCATTACTTTTCATACTGATCCCACTCATGTTTCACAGATCCCATCTATTTAATGTTGTGGTGGAAAATGATAAATAAGCATGTGAGAACGTCATGGACAGTTATGTTCAAATCTACCAAGTCACATTAGCATTCTACTTCTCGAAGTGCGAAGAAAGAAAAAAAAATTAGACAATTAAACCACTATATAGGGGAACAACTCTGCCTTGGAGTTAGATCTTCGTCATATTCAGAGGTAATTTTGCAAATAATCGACGTCACTGTGAAAGAAATTGTCAATCAAACTGTGAGGAGTTCACTTGGTTGACATTTCTTCGAACTTTCGATGCTTCTAGCTAGATATAGTAGTCTGATATTCTAATTATTAAACTGTTCATTTCTATCTATTCTCCATTTAGTTAAGTCTGTATTTAGTTGAAAAGATGTACACAAATCACGGATCCCACTTATTTAATGGTGTAGCATGTTGTGGTGGAAAATGATAAATAAGTATGTGAGAACGTCATGGACAATGTTGTTCAAATCCACCAGCTCACATTAGCATTCTAACTTCTCGAAATGCAAAGAAAGAAAAAATTAACTGCAACCATTTGCTCGTCACGAATTGTTTAATACTGTGTGTCGCCAAATACTGGCATTGGTTCCTCATCTTTTGTTGCTCTCGAGTCGGGAGTGTCGCTAAATAGCGAAGCTAGATCACAAAAGTCATTGTTGCCACAGTGTCAGAGTTATGATGTGTTCCTGCCAAGATTATCACTACAATGTCGACTTTATGATATACTTTCACCCGCCAACTTGGCAAGAATCGTGTGTCCCGATCTGATTGGCCCACGACAACGGACTCATGAGTATATAAACAGGGGGATTGTAACCTCAGAGCACTCTTGCAACAGCTCTCTTGACGGTTCACCCAGCTTATTACAGAATCGACGTTCGCAACCATCTCTACTTCGACTTCCTCTATTTCGGATTGTCATCACCTTATTACTGTATTCGTACTCCTAACCCGTTTTATTGTTTATTATTCTACCCAAATAAAGGTTTAATCACCCAGGTGTGTGGAAGCAATAAACTCTACATGGAAGTCGCCCGCGGTACTCGCACGCACAACCGTATCAGTACATATTCAAGAGAGTCAGACGAAGAAACTCCACTAGGTGGAATATTTGTCCCTTGACTCTTACGAACAGTATCAAGGAAAAGGACCTTGGATACAAAACAAAGAAGAAGAACAATGTCTCCTCCACACCAGTATCAGAGGCGAAAGACTCAACGAACTGGGCCCACAACAAGGAGAGGAGACTCCATTGTTCTCACAGTGTAGTACCATTGCAAAGAGTTTTTATCTGTTATTCCTTAAATATTCTCGAATTACAATAAGACAGAACATTTAATACAATTGGAAGTATTATAAAAAAATGACAGTGAAGGTGACGGTGAAGAAGCAATTCAATCGACTAATTTCTTAAAAAGAAATCAACTCATCATTGAGCTTATTCATTCCTGTTCAATCGAAAAACTATTGTTGCAACTCCCCTTGACTCCAGTCGGTTCAAGAAATAAGAATTAATAGAATCAATCTAAACTTAGTTGAAATTTTGAAAATCAGAGAAATTATTTAGGTGCACTAAACAGTCGCAAGTAATAGTACTCGGTTTTCCATTTGTTATATCTGAACCAATGCTTTTTTCCTTCCAGAATTGCCAACCATTTATTCTTCCGGAAACGGTCCAGCCAACACCTTCTTGACAAATGCTGAAATGGATAGTAATATAATACATGAATCAGTCATGAGTCGGTCATCCAGGTCAAGGCTGATATTGGTACCTTCATAAGAGACCATTCCTTCAGCATCTTCCGAACCTTTCATTATTTCATCCGCTTCATCAGCTGTCAAACGCTCACCTAAGGCCATCAACACATGCCTTAATTCTGCGGCCATAATCTGTAGAGAAAATTGAATGGATCATTGATCGGTTAGCTCGAATTACTACAACTTTACACGGAAATGCTCTATCGATTTCTACGAATTCGCAACTTTATCACTAAAGTAATCATCAATAATGATATAAGCACATCAATTTGCTCACTCGACAGTTTAAAATAAACAATTTAGGAATCTGTGAATGAAGCTGCTGAGAAACTGGAGTTCATCTTTCTTTCCATAAAATATTCCAACGAACTTTGTCCAATAAAGTGGAAAATTAAGATGACAGAGTTAAGAGAACTATGTGCTATACCTTTCCTGATTCTTCTTTATCGAAAACTTTCAATCCTTCAACAAAATCCTGGAAAGTTCCTTGTTCCTGAAAATTCCATTAAAAAGTGATCAATGAATCGTGATCTTAAAGTAAGCATAATTAATGAATGGTTGGCCTATGAGAGGTCAATAACTTGTCAACAAATATATAAAGAACCTTTTCTTTGCTCAGTTGCTCATAAATTGGCAACCATTCTTCGAATGTCAAACGTTTTTCACCCTTTCGTTTGTATTCAGCCCCACTTGCTTTAACCACCATAGCATTGCTAGGCTTAAGCCCGGCAGCTCTTACAACATCACCGATCTGAGTACCATCGATCTTACCGTCCAACTCTTCGTCGTACAATAAAAATATTTCTTTGAGCTCTAAAATTATTATTCGTTGCTACCATTGCTAGGTGACCTTAAAACAATCTTGTAAGAGCAAATGGTCCGATGTTCCGGAATGTTCATCCGGTATAAGATCTTCTTTCCGGAACGTTCATCCGGTATAAGACCTTCTTTCCGGAATGTTCATCCGGTATAATACCTTCTTTCCGGAATGTTCATCCGGTATAAGACCTTCTTTCCGGAATGTTCATCCGGTATAAGACCTTCTTTCCGGATGTTCCCTTCATCAAGCTCATTCAAAAATTATAGTCTGGTTCCACTGTTCTATAAAATGTTTCATTTTTTGCTGATAGTAAGATAAAATTTTTCGAAGTTTTTTTCCGTTTTTGAACTTTTCAATATTTTCGTTATCGCGAATCCGTTTTCTGATTGCTATTGGAGATTATTTACGGAAGGAGTCGGAATAGGACTTGAAGAATACAAAGATTACCTATGAAAGTTAGCTGAATTATGTGGAAGCTCTTGAGAATTAAAAGAAGTCAAACAAGTTGAACTTGGTAAAAGTAAACTCCGAAATTTTAAATTGATGAGGATAAGGTTGTTAACAAGGAAGTCCTTTACTTCTGTAAGGCATGAAGGAAAATCATTTGAAAATGCCCGTGCAATGTCGACGAAGTAAATTAATGTGAACAAGTATAATCGGTCCCTTTTGGCTATTAATATTTCTTTTCATTGTTTGGAATTCTGTCACATACAGAATGAATTGCGATTTGCTAATTAATAACAAATTATGTTTAAACCTGAAATGGTAATTGTTTACTACTGTCTTGCGTGAGCATGCCAAACGTAATTTTAGTAAATTGCACTTCCAATTCATTCAAAATCAGTCATTTGTCTTGCAAACCAGTTCATCATGGATAACTTTATTTGTCCTTCAAACTAATGCAAAGCAAAGGAATGATCACAGAAATAATTTCGAAAAGGCAATTGTTGCAAAAATTTTCCATAAATTCAAATTAAAAATCGAAATTTTTGTAGTAATTTGCTAAAATTAAACAGCAATGGTATAAATTGATTGCTTTAATTTGAGAATTTTAACAGGTACTTTGACATGTCCAGGTACTTCATGTAAAGATAATTTTTCGATTTTTCTTACTGCTATACTAATGGTTGTTGACTTCTACTGCTGAAGAATTCAGAATGAGAGGGTCAGAAATAAACAAAATTTTGAATAATTCATTGGAAAAAAGTTTCAAAAAATATCAAATAACTGCATCACAACTGATTTCATATTTTATTCCAGTTACGAAGCTAGAACTGGCTACTTTCGGAACCGGAAATGTTTTCTTTAAATTTTCAAATCTTGGAGTATTGAGATGAATGTGTGAAGTGGTTATTGTTTAGATCAGACTGAACTTATCTGCCAGACAATCATGGGACAAGCTTTGTTTAGAACGGTAAATCGCATTAAGCAAACTTTAAAAAGTTGTAAAAATGCTTTATACTATGGATTAAATAAACTTCTTAAAGTTTTGAGAAAAAAAAAAACAGATTTTGAAAATTATGGGGATTCAAACGAAAATTGAATGTGAAACAAAAACGAATTGGCTGGTAAACAAAATTTTAATTTACATGAAGAATTTTAAACCATTAAATTTCTTCTTTATTAATATCCTTTAGTGTTAAGAGGATCATGAGGACTAAAATGCTGCAACTATTAATTAATTCATTCCTGTTGAAAATAAACTGCGGAATTTCCCATAAAAATTAGGCTATTATTCAGTAAATTTTAACATTATACAAACTAAGGCTATTTAAAACGGATGTTTCCGGGAACATATCTGAACTACCCATCACTTTCTACTCCTGAGGGAAATATTAATTTCAAAAGTGACTTGTAAATCCTTCTGGTTGGCTATTGTCTTCCGAGAACTCTCACAGGTATTACCCACAAGAAAACAGTAGCTATCACCTACTGTAATGTACAGTTACCAGTACCGTCTACTTCTGGAACTTGTCTGCACGCAATCCAAGGCTTTAGTTGCTTTCACCCCGATTGTCCCCCACTTCCTTATATTATTTAGTTTTCTTCATAATGCAAATCAGCACTGAAATATTTTACAAAAGAAGCTCATAACCTTCTGAATTGATGAAATGAAACTTTGTTCAATCTGTCAGGTCACCAACTAAATTATCATTTTACATTTATACTGAATTAGCTTATTAAAATTTGAAATTAAAGATGAAAAAATTACCAGCTTGTGAAGGCATTCCTGCAGTTATTGTTGAGTGATAATGACGTGCGATTAACAACGAATACAGAGAACGATAAAGAAGCGGTAATGTTAGATGATTAGGTGAGTAAAGGTGGAAAGGTGACGATAACAGTGGTAGTGAGGAAGATCAGCAACAAATATTCTACGATATCCAACTTCCCACTGCAATGTCTGTGTGTAACTATGAAGAAGCTGTTCAAAAAGCTCGAGCTATGTGCCACAACTGCAACACATTTCCGCCCCAACCCATCCATCCCTAAGCAATGTCAGGTGTTCTATACTCCCTTCAGCTTCTGCAATTTCACTTAACTATTCCTTGCTAACGTTACGAAAACAACGGAAAAACAGAACTGGGCGGAATGGCTGTTGAAAGGACACTTTCGTGGAAACTGTTCCGTTGCTAGAAGAGCTGAAACTTACGGCTTCTTCCTCCCCAACCAGTTAAAGTTTACCTTTATACTTCTCAATGAACAGCAATGCCTGTCTAACATGTCTGCTTCAATCTTTCCGTCTGTCCTTGCATAACTTTGATATCTCAAACTTTCCTACTGCAAATTTGAAATTTCTAAAAAAAATAAAGTCTCTCTGCTTCTCTGCATCACTTAAAGTATTGAATGAGTTTTCTTTACAAATCTCCCATTCATTTTTGCAACTTAAATGATTTTCAGAAAAAAGATTATAGGGAAAAAATGCCCTGATAGATGAAGTTCTGACGATCTATTTCCGTTTCAACGATTTTACTTCCCACACTTCACAGGTAAACAGGCAAACAGTATTGAAGTAAGCAAACAGCTTTCTCTTCAGTTCAACATTGCCATTATATTCACAATGTCACATGACTACTACCACATTTACAAAACATTTTGCGCTTTTCAATTTACAATTCCTCCAATTCCTTGTTTGTCACACTATTTCACATTTTTTAACATTAAGTCCAAAAATGAAATAGCAAATTATGCATTCGTCATTTCTAAATTTAACGAAATGATTCGTTTAAACTTATTTAAATTTTGAGTTTAGTTTGTAACTTAATTTATCAGAAAGATAAGTCAATTTCTTCTAAGTCACTGAAATGCATTGACATTGATTGGTCAAGTTAGACACTAAAAACTTGGAAAAAATCTTTGAATAAAATATAATTTTCAAAGAGACTGAACAATCCCAATACTCACTTGGGAGCATGAATTGAAATTCCAAAGTTGAAGGAAACTTAACAACGTTCACTTGTCAATCGATTTCCATTGACATCATTAATTTTTCAAAATTTAAAATATGCTCAACAACATGACCTGACATTATTTCCATTCTATTTCTCCGAACATTTTGCAATTCTCAATGTTTCCAATAAGTAAGAGCTTTTAAGTGTAGTAATGACGCAGTGTGACAAGGGGACATAACCGCACCATACAAATGCTAACTTGAACTCCATCTCTTGGGATCCGTAATTTCATTTTGTTTTTGGAAAACGGTTTTGGCAAATGTTTCTTGCTTACCAGGTTGAAATTGCTGCATTGAAATTGACTTCGTTTTGTGCTTCTCGTTCTTTTTTTTAAGCTACTTCAGTTACATCAACCCTCACTTATATTCAGTTATTTTGAAATTCAGTTGTTTTGGGAGTGTTTTTGAAATCATAGGCTCTGTAGCTCTTACACACATGAGCAGCTGCACAAATTCATCGTCATCGTCTTTACCACATTGTCACCCTTTAATGCAGCACACTGGCGACAAATAATTTGAATCTCTCAAAAATTTCTTCTGCAATCAGTTACATAAACAATGATTTCGTTCAATTAGATTATTTTCATATAACGTGTTTTACAGAAGAACTTGTATTCTCTGCACTTGCACTTCATTTCAGTTTTACCATTCACTTTCTCGCATTCAACTATTCTGCAATGGCAAATGACCAGTTTATTTATGTGACTGATTGCATACGAAACTTTTGAGAGATTAAAATTATTTATTTGAGAACTGTTGGCTTTTTAGCGACACGTTGAGAAAGAAATGGAACTTTCGGTTTCCATCAGCGATTCAATTAAACGATTGAAGATAACGC
The DNA here is from genome assembly GCA_013365335.1 of Madathamugadia hiepei. Taxonomy (NCBI): domain Eukaryota; kingdom Metazoa; phylum Nematoda; class Chromadorea; order Rhabditida; family Onchocercidae; genus Madathamugadia; species Madathamugadia hiepei. The sequence goes on from JABVXS010000040.1 coordinate 71,157, forward strand.
AGTCCACTGAGGTCACCACGTGGACGATCACGGAGAAACAGCAATCGTTGGCATCTATCGAAATGCAGGAAGATGATTTCATTTTGTAGGAATTTGATAAGTGAATGGAAAAACTGAAATTAAGTGCAAATACAGAAAACACAAGATTTTTTGCAAAACAATGCGCAAATAACGTAATTGAACTAAATTGTTGTCCAGTTAATTAACTGATTTAATTTTTGTAGCAAGCAGTCCGGAAAAGAAATCTGTCGATTCCGTAGAATAACTTCCCGATGCCACTTACCCAACCAACTTAATGGGCGGTTTCAGAATTTGACCGCAGTTTCCATTCGAAATTCCTGAATTAAAACCCATACCTCGACCACTGTTTTTTTTATGTCCATGGCATCCAAAGTAAATATCCAGTTCCACCGGTGGCCCTTTTATATTAAGCTAATCACCCGTATATTAGACTTGAAACATTCGCATAACCCGGTAATATCGACTCTCAGGTTTTAGTAGACCTGTCTCCTGTCTCGATGAAGTGATGGTACTCGTTTAAATCACGCAAATCTCGGCTTGGCTTATCTGGTTTCCTTCCGCTCATCGGTTTCATCATTAAGTCATTTTCGACACAAATTTGACGGAATCTTAGCTGTTTTGCACAGCCACTGTAAATATTTGCCCTTGCAATGCAATCCGACAAGTTCCAATTTATATGGAAAGCTTAAAAGATTTAACAATCTTGAAATGAGCCTAATCAATTTCTATCTTACCTCAAGTGAAAGTCAAGTTATTCATATTCACTCTTCTTTAAAAAATTAAAATTTTTCCTGCTTTCTTTTTAGCTATTTTTTATACAGCTCAATCCCAAAATTCAAAGTGTGCAAAAATATTCTCTAAAAAATAGAATCAATAATGACCTGAGAACGTGATTTCTTTCCAGAAGTACCAGCAACTGCGGTTGTTTTTGTTTTGAAAAAATTGGGACTTTATCTAGTTGACAGCTTATCAGAAAGTTTCAAGGTAAGGTTCATCTTTTCGTTACTTCGAATATGTTGAATTCTAAAGAAACAATCTGTCAATTTACTTGACATTTAAAATCATCATGCTTTGAACCGGAGCTCTTCAGTGATATAAAGGGGTCAAATTATTGGAGATTCACTTCAATGAAATATCAAATAGACGACCATTTTTATTGCCGTGAACAATTTGAAACGAATTGAGATCGATCAAAAAAAAATGAGTTCAATGAGAGTTTTAAATTTGAACATTATTCGATATGTAGGATTTCTACAGTTAAAAGGCGACTCACAATTCTCTCAGCACATTTCAATTGAACATAGTTGAAGCCCTTAGGACGCCCTATTCAATAATCTTTAAATCCTTCTACAGAACTGATCACTTAACTGAGTGCATGCATGCAAATTCCCCTTTCAAAAATATAGCAGCAAAGTTATGTAAGCAAACATTTTTGAAGTAACAATATTTTACGACTAGAAATTATGACGTTTGCCTCCCACTGAATCACAAATACAAGCCCACACACACTTTGCTGAATTATGACCTTTTCCTGTCAAACTTTCGTAATGTTTGCATTCATATAATCAAAAGCTTTCCCAAACAAAGCTCTGAATTAATTTTTAAATCGTCTGGGAAGGCTGCTTTCAGGTCAGATGCTTGCAGTTATAAACTGAAAGGTAAGATTCCGGGAGGTTTCCCGGTCAACCCATTCCGAGAACAATATCCAGAAACCACTGAGAGCGATATGGATGCTGGTGGCAGACCGGGTGACAAAGCACCTCTGGAAAACTAAATCCTATTGAAAAAAAGCTGAGATTATTTAAAACTGAACATAAATACCTGCAATAAAGTCAATTAAATTTCAATCCTAAATGAGAAAGTCACTTGTCGTAGCAGTGACAAGCTTCTCTCGATAATGAAAAAAATTGAATTCAGCCATTACAATTTGTGATATTGAGTGCGTCTACGAGTCAAAATTAAAAAATTGATGAACATAATTGTCAAATATCACACAGGTGTGCTGTGACTTCCAGTATATCCAGGAAACACAGAAGGCCTAACAGGTGTGATTTTAATAAGCGTACAACTTCTACAATTGCAACTATTTTGCGACCCTTTCACGTTCGAATACATGTCCTTCTCAGCAATCCATTTGTCATTGATAAGGGTGGATCCTGAAAATTTGAAATTGCAAAAAAACAAACTTCCGCCAACTTATTTAATATCATGAAAATTGAAAGAAGCAGGAGGTTATCGCGACGATGATTACTAATTGACGAGAATTACAGTTTATTATGTCAAATTTTTGGATATTTGGTCAACAATTTACGGATTCAATCATAGGAATTATATTTTCTAAGACATATTCCAAAGAAAAAAAACCCCTCTCATTCGCTGATACCCAAGAACTCACTATCGTTCACACACACTTCATCAAACTCGAAAACCATATGGTCACGTACTACAGCGGAAATAGGAAGGCACGGATTGATTATATCCTCACCAGACAAAACCACGCTAAGACCATTCACACCAAAGTAATGCCGCATGATTCATTCACACAACAGCAACGACTTGTAGTGTGTAGAGTGCGGATTTTTCCTCCTAAAAAAGACATCACCACGCACTCACGAAAACAGCACGCATCAAATGGCGGAAGCTAAAAGAAAGAGAGGATTTACTGATTAATCAAATCACACTTCCTCCGGTAACTAACTCAGTTGACACCTGGAATCATAAAGCAATTACTGAATGGACAAGACAACTTGGATGTGGACGGAAGAGGTCAAAACGATAATACGAGAAAATAAACGATTATACCATGCCTTCCTGGCCAACAAAACTCCGGATAACTTGCAAGCATACCACAAAGTCAACAACGATGCAAAGCGGAAAGGCAAGAACAAAAGAGAGACGATTCAGGGATCTATCTGTACCAACGACTCAACACAAGAGATGGCGAGAAAGATATTTGCAGACTCATGAGATAGCGTCATAAAGACGTTGAGCGGTTCTATGGCATAAATGACTTAAATGGCAAACTGTTAAACAAGTAACAGAACGATGGAGAGAATACTTCATGATGATGTCACGAGACGAATCCACCCACGCATCAAATAACGGGGGGATGAAGTTATCGAAGCACTGAAACATTCTAAAACAAAGAAGGCAACAGGACCTGACGACCTTCCTGCAGGCATATGGATGTCCGAGAAATTGGACGCGCCACGATTGCTTATCCAGTTCTTCAATAAGATCATCGAGACCAAAATCCCCAATATATGGCAGTGTAGCAGTACAATTCCCATATGGAAGAAAAGCAGGCAACCCAGCAGACTGTAAGAATTCTCGACCAATCAGATTGCTAGTACATACAATGAAAATATTCGGAACAATACTCGACCGTCGCATAAGAGATTGTAGAACTCTCAACCGAGCTGGATTTGTTAAGAAATGTGGGACTACTGACGCTATACATGTAGTCCGACTGTTACTATAAAAACAATGCGAAAAACAGAAACCAATCTAGCATTACTCGATTTCGAGAAAGCATTCGACAAACTCCCACGCAAACTGATCTGGTATGCATTAATAGAGCCTTGGAAGTAGTCATTAGATGGGTACAACTATTATACGAAAAACCAGTAAGAAAAGTAATATCAACAGCAGAAATATCCATGAGTTTCCAAATAAATGCCAGAGTACATCAGGGATCAGCATCATCCCCTTACTCTTCATCCTGGCCATAGGATCCTTCACCCATGACTTACAGAAGCCAGCGCCATGGACCCTACTATATGCAGACGATATCCTGCTGGCCGCAGAGAACAAAACTGAACTTGAACAACAACCACAGAAATGGCACAATTACCTCGTAGAGTTCGGATTACAACTAAATAATATATGATTACCGAAATAAATGAACACGGCACGATTCAAATCAATGGAGTTAATCTGACGAGATGCAACAGCATCAAATACCTTAACAAAGAAATTTGACAATGTAAAAAGTGGTCGTCTGAAAGAAGAAATCAACGCGAGAATAGCTGCCGCCTGGAGGAAATGGGAGGTACAACAGGAATCACTTGCGACAAGAAGATTGTTGATCGCCTCAAGCCCAAGATATA